>MU273527.1:0-120588 GCA_022160365.1 Vararia minispora EC-137
CCCCTTCGTCTCCCCCGTCACATTCTGACACCCCATCCTCGCCCACCGCATCACCACCCCCCTCCCGCCCGCGCCTCCACTTCGCCGGCACATGCATGGACTACGCCGTCCGCGGCTTCGTCGACGTCCTCGCCTCCGACGACATCCGCTGGCACATCGTGCGTCCTCCCCTCCCCACTCCTCCCACCTCTCCCACCCTCTCACCATACTCACGCACAGACCCTCCTGCAGACCTTCGGCGGCGGCGTCGGCGGCACCAACGGCCGCCCCGTCTGGAGGTGCGTCCGCGCCACCGCCTTCCAAAATCATGTGCTCAAATGACTCCTCGTAGCTGTGAAGGCGTCGCGGTCGGCGGCGCCGGTGTGCTTGGCTGCTGGACGACGGCGGAGCACGACGAAGACGACCCCGTCGGTGCGTGTGCTGCTCCCCCCCGCGTCTTACTTATATCCCTACACACCCTCCCGCGTGTTCTAGGCCCCTTCTGGCTCAACAAGCTCCGCGACGACGAGGACGACGTCGTGCTGCTTACCGACGACGACGATTTGGAAGACGAATTGGACTAGATGTCGCCTGGTGACGATCCATAGACCCCCGGATCGGTGGCGAATGGATTTTTTAATGCTGCGGGGGTGCTTGTAGGACGGACGCTTAGCAGGAAATATTTATGCTCATTGCTTTCTATATTCTCATGCTTGAAACGCACTGTTACGCTTAGAGTGTACTGTACAGCCCTGTCCCATATCCCACCGCGTTTCCTTTGGTGTGCTCAGAATTTCTCTTTCGATTTGTCCGATTTTTTGGCATATCCAAGGGTCGAAAATGGGTCACGTGTCCTAAGTCGTTAGTCGAACTAACGTGGAAGAACGTACTCGACACTTCCGTCAACCTTCCTGATGATTGGGTCCCGAAGAAGGGGGTTTTAGTGGGTATCAAGGTGCCTGAGCTGGCTCGTCCCCGAAGGAGACGCCCTCAGCGCTGACGGACCACACCATGTGCGTAATATTGGCATTTCCTCCCGAGGTACTCAAGGAGGCCTCGGGAATTGCCGTAACCTCTTTCCTTCGTGCTTCCGAGAACATCCTAGTACTAGTACTCGTGGGCAACGTCGCCCATCGCTACCACTTACTTTATACCTTCACTCATCCACCCGTGCTTGTGCTTTTCCTTCAGACTATCATTCAATCCCATTACCCTACACCTGCACAGCAGCCTCAAAGCGAGGCCTCGGAGAGATGAAGTCCTGAGTAGGATCCGCCGGTTCGGCCGACGCTGCGAGCTTGGGATGTAACTGGTGTGTGCAAGGTTCTGTATACACCTTCATGACAACTACTGTCACGAAGCGTCGAATTCGGGGTCTGAATACATCCACACCCCACCCGGCCGTTCCCGGAATTTTCCTAGTCCGCCCTCGGCCCAAGCCTCGGCCGAGTTCTCCGTGCACTCAGCGCCGGACCGCTCTTTCGCCCACCTTCACTGTCACCGTCGCTGCACTATCCTGCGCTCTTTCGTTTTATTTTGTAGATCACGTCCTCTTGTGTAGCTGGCAATTTCCGAAGTTGAAGTACATAGAGATAAACATTGGGGTGGAGCAGCACGTGATAGCGAGTGAAGTATCGCGCCGTATTCGATGCGGACCGTCTGCTACCACCACCACCACCAGCAAACGACATGCTCTGTGGTCTGCCCCTTGCGCCCAACATTCGACCACGCCGTCACGAGGAACGAAGATATATGCGGTGCACAACCGAGCTTCCCGTTGATTGTGCGACGTCCGTATGCGCGCGCTAGCAAGGAGTCCACTTGTAGTAAGGCAGTTCAGAGCAGTGCCAAAGGTTTGAAGAAAATGCTCCTGCGCTCGCAGAAGGGTCGGGCTTCAAGTTCTTCATGTGGCCGTCTGGCAGAAATAAGTTAAGTCATGAAAAACGCTTGGAAAAAAGTCTTGAATACCATAACGTGAGAACGTATCTCGCTTCTATTCCGGTACCCTACTAGTACCTCTATTATGGTATGCTGCATCGTGTTGCAGGTGTGGCATGCAGTGGGGGGCGCTGGCCACAGTGGCGACTCAAACAGGCGCGAACCGACTTGTCCTCTCCTACCATCTTCCATACTGTTTCTTACTCGGACGCTTTCCCTTCCATCTGTCGCCGAAGAGAGCTTTGCCGACGATGACCAAACACTCTCGGGAGGAACTTGAAGGGCAAGTCATCAACACGTCCGGTGCCGACCCAGGTGCGGTCATGACAAAAAGCGCAACGGGCACAAGCTCAAAGCAAGACGCAGGTATGAATCAGCGTACATATGCTGCCCGCTATTATGTACTCCCTGATCGGATGAGTACAGGCACGTCTCGAGACCGGTGGCTTGAGAAATGTATGGAGACCTTGAAGAAATATGGGCCGTCAGAAAGGAGGAAGGAGACTAGCCTGAATACTTTTTCGACGCTTCCGCTCGACATCCTATTCGAAGTGAGCCATAGCGCCCGGTCTACCACCTTTGCACCGACTTGACGATTACAGATTTTCGTGCGTCTTGGTCCTGCAGAATTGCTTCACATGGCCCGGGCCAACAAGGCCTTTCGCAATATCCTCATGTTGCATCAATCTGCCTTCGTTTGGAAAGCGGTCCTCGATGCTGTCGGCGACGATTATCCTCCGCGTCCTCAGGAAATGTCGGAGCCCGCCTGGGTCAACCTAATTTGGGGCGGGCCTTGGTGCAGTGCATGTCTTTACATTGCCTACAATATTTCGTGATGTTTCCCTTATAATTTTTCTAGCTCTGCATGGCCAAGGCTCCCAAAATCCTCTGGTGTATGCGGCGCAGAATCTGTGGAGAATGTGCCGACGTTCAGTATGTTGGCTGCATGCAATTGATATCCCAACAACGGAGAGCTGAGCTTAAATCTCGCAGATTGGTCCCAGGTGACCTCTTTCTGGAGCTGCCGCATTTAGCACGCCTTTATGAAGAGACGGACACACCAAAATGGCTCGGAATACCCGAGGATTATATTCCGGCAGACTGGAGTATGCCAAGAATCTCTGTTGACTTCGGCGAAATTGATCCCCGTTGCTTTAGCTCAAAAATCTGAATGCAGTTACAACCGTGACAGATCTCCACGCGTGCGGGAGGATGATGACCACACCCTATATGTGTGGAAGGACGATCTGAAGAAATTTGAGCAGGACCTGGAGGTTAGTCTTCTGTGTATAATGCCTCCTATCTCTTCATGATATCGCTGCTTTCAGGACTTGCGAAACAAATACTCTAATGACGAGACATTTCGGGAGAAATTAAAGTATTTCCTTCTCTTAAAGAAGGATGAAATGGCGGGACGGACTATGGTATGTCGAATGATCTGTATCGTTACACAGCTTGCTGATAGCATGAAAGCATGCTAGACTTGCTGAGGACCTTGAGCAGAAACGGCTTGGATCCGGTGCCAGTCAAGGTGCCAGTGATCTTAGAGAGCCCCAGATTCTTGCCCAGATTCCTAAGGGAGGAACTGATATTGGTATTTTCCATAAGGATCCCGGACGGCCCTTCTCCCTTCTCGCGTGATACCGAGGAACATTGCAGTCTGTGTGCGAGAGCTGCCACGTACACTGCATGTTTCCCCAATTCCATGAAGTGCTCGCCATGCCGCCGCTCGCTTCCCGTACGAGTACTTGTTTTATCCTTTCACCCACCACTGTTTGATGTGTACCCAGCTTCGCTGGACATCCCCCAACATAATGAGCTTATTGTGGGAAACTACCACGGGAGTATACGAGTCAGGATAATTGTACTTGATTTTTTTTTTGCCGCATGTCGAGTGTCGCACAGGATGAGAGAGAGTAGAAAACGAGAGATGATATTCTGTGTATAGTACCGAGTCCTTTTATACATAAATAATGTGGCTACCTGTGGCTTGTAGCCACGGACATATGAAAGGGCTATGTGAAAGGGTATAAGATACCGATGGCTGAAGCGACCATCGGTGGGCAGTATGGCTAAGTAATCAATATACAAAAGAAATGCAGTCCGCACACCACCTTACTTTAGAGGACGTTTAGACGACAGCTTGTATACTTAGCATAATATCCAATATGGGGCCCCATTCCCCCTGGACAGTAAACAATACACAAACAAACAAACAAACAAAAGAAACGTGGCGGCGGTGGCGAAGGTCGCTTATCCTAATCTCAACACCGCAAAGTACCCCAAACTTGCTCGAAGACTTTCGCGTCGCCTACGCACTTAAGCATCGTCGCCGCGAAGCCATACCCTTAGCTTTTACCACTCAGGACCTGGGTGGCTCGTGCTAGTCCGAGCTACCCCGACTAATACAGCTAGATTGCAATGGCCAACTCTTCGTCGAATATGTGATGCGGTATAGATGCTTGGTTTTTCGAACTTGTGTATGGCGGCTTATTCCACATGTAGGCCCAGACTATACGATATTGACGCTATCTTCGATACATCACGCCCTATCATGTTCATGGTATGCAGATGAACCTGTACAGAGCCGATGTTTCACTCAATCCACTGCGCATCGCACAGATCCTTTCCAAAAAAAAGCTTATCAACGTGGTAGCGCAAATCCTCCGCCCATGATATGCCCTTGAATCGGAACGGCAGTGCGAGAGCATGGACTGAGACACCGGCGTCGGCCCGCGCGACGAGGCACCAGCGGATCACGTCAAGCCTGCGAAGGCTGGTGATGTCTTTCATTTGGGTGTGCACCGACCTGATGGATGGCTCGGGGTCGATGAGCACGAGTGTATGGAGGCGGGGAAGGATGGGCTGCTCGGGATGCATGCGGACGCATCCGGCAAGAGCACGCATGACGGGTGAGAACCAGTCCCGGTCGATGGTCAGTTCGAGCGTCCGCACGTTCTGCGCGTGGGAGAGTGTCGTCGCCCACCACTCGTCCGAAAACGTGAGCAGCTCCTTTGAGCAATGGACGGCATGAAGAAGGAGCGTCTCGATTCTATCCAGCGGGAGACCACTGAACGGAGGAGTTGTGAATGCACTGCAGCCAAGATCAGTCTCGCGTGCTTCAGGCTTGGCGGCTATTGGTCCCAGCGGTTTAGGGGATAGCGTTACAAGGAACCAGAAAAGAGATAAGTCATCTTCAACTTCCTTCATCCTTAGTCGGACGGAACGTGGATGGGGCCGGGAAGCCAGGATGAAGGTGGTCAGCGCCTGCACCCATCTCTGTTTCGCGCCAAAGCGTATACCAAAGGATACGGAAGGTGAAACGACGATACTTTTTATGAAAGGTATGCATAGACGTGTGCGTTTAAGGAAGGCGAAATAGATCGACTGCAGTGAAGAGGGCAAGGAAATGTAAGGTGTCTCGGCAGAGAAAGGTGGCTTGATAGGCCATGGGAAGGCTTCTTGCAGTGTTAGGTGCACTATGTTCGGAATTTTCTCGATGAAGTCCTGGAAGGCTAACGCAGGAATGAACTTGGGTGCAGACGCGCTGCGCAGACCCCCAGGGTCGAGTGCGATAATGAGCTCGGTCAGGGCGGAGAACAAACCACTGGCCAGAGGCCACGGAATGAAGCAATGAGATAGCTGGAGCTTTCTAAGAGCAGGCAGCTGGGAAGGAACGACGTCTTCCATGACCATCAAGACATTTGAGATATAAGGGCGGCGGGAGATGGTAATGGATTCCAGAATTGGATAGGTGTGTGTCGCAAGACTATCCAGACGAGGCAAGATCGAGAGTGTCAGCGATTGTAATGAGTCGGTGAAAGGAGGATGCTTGATAATCGACATAGCCTCTAGCACACGCTTTGGAAGGTTGAAGCCGGGTCTAGTGGAAATGGCCAATGGTGCGCCACACGACCTGACGATCATCTGGCAGAACCATCTGGACGAATAATTAGAGATTTCCACCCTATTCCACAGGGACGCTCGAGATAAAGCAATCTAAAATAACAAGATCAGCTCTTGGCACTGCGTCGATGCAAGATAAAATAAATTACCTCACGCCAGCGGTGGCAGACGTGCGAGCATGCGTGAACCCATAGAAACTTTACTTGAGAGAAAGTGATGCGCGCGTCCTTGTACGCCTGCTCTCTGCATACTAGAAATATTTCTTCCAAAATACGGGCGGGAAGGCGGTTGATGGGCTGCAGTGAATTGTGAACGCGTCCGACATAGGCGATGACTGTTCCCGGGCTAGCTTCAAGGTTGATAACTTCTTGCTCTACACGGGCACGGTGCTCATGAGAGGTCTCCGTAGCGACGCAAGAAAGCCGATGCTGAGCATGAGCAAGCCAGGGACTCGGTTGCAAGAAGCTGATGCAAGCATCAGCACCGCGAACGGGCGCCAGGTGTCACTGCAACACACCCCGGGTTTCCGACAAAAGGATGCTGCCAAAAATCTTCGCCATTTCCTAGATGTAGATGTGCCCGATGTGCTCCTGCATTGGAGACATCCATAGCTCAGATGCGGTTTCACAATTTCAAGACGAGGTAGAGGGTGGAGTTGAAATTGTCATCGAATTCTGTGGTACGAGTAAAGGCAGAAGACCTTCCTCCCACAGTCAACGCCCAGAGCCGCCAGATCACGTGACTAGCACGGTCTCCGGCGCTCGGGGTCGGAGCCGTCTCAAAAACTTTCCTCGTACCACTACTGGTGACCATCGAAGCAGACTGTACCTCCATCGAAAGCTGACTACCATGACGCGAGCCTCACGTATGCAATTGCAACACGAGGCAGGGTGCTGTACTGGGCGGACCTCGAGAGCAGTCAGCTTCGGCGATCTCAGTACCTATCAGCGTCGTCGGTCGTGCACATTGGGCTGTTCAAGTTTGCGACATCCGACCCTATCCTCGCTGTAACCGCACATGTTACACGTAGATGGCTTACTATGTGAAAGCAGTGCCATCGTTTTAAGAAGACGTTCATAGCGGCAACTCTTGTTCGTGGAGCTGTGGAACTCGAGCATGTGCATGAGCTGACGAAGGTAGCGCCATGGCTCGTCGAAATATCGCCTGCTCCGAGAATCCGGTACCAGTTCAGGCAACTGTATACTTGAGTGCCACTTCAAGCAGACCTTCCCAATATCCTTCCGAAAACGAGCTCGTCGGACGGAGCATGTCGGGATGGGTGGGACGACATACATTCCCGTGTGCTCGGAATGTACAATGGCTTGGGTTTTATCAGCATCGCGAACCAGGTCTGAACTCGCTCGACAAACAGGCTGTGGTTATCGTAAGTTATGTCCGCGTTGCCTCGAAGGCTGCCAGCCCCGGTCGGTATGCGCACCGGTGACGCGGTAGCGACACCGTTTGGCGCATTGCATTGCCGTGATGCGTTCCACCCGCCGCTTCGTCCTCTCCGGGGCCAATTCACTCAGGGTGTACCATGCGCAGCGACATGGTGGGGCCGAGGCGGGCGAAGCAGTTGACCATGCCTCGACTGATGGGCGGCCGACATGTCGCATATGCTATGCTTTATTGAAATTGATGGCACTAACACATTGCAATCTCGTCCCGTCCTGTCCTCCAAGCTTCTACGGAAACCCGTCGTTCAGCATATTCATTCGACGAACTTCCCGTGCTTCATCAAGGTCAGTCACCCGCTGGGCATATAAAACCTGCGCATTCACTTCTTCCCGCAGAGACAGCTCGCCCTCTTCAAGCTCCTCATTATGGCTTCCTCTGCCAATGCTCACCGCACATTCGGCATGCCAAGGGAGCAGCAGCGACCGGAGATGAGCGAGGTAGGTAGGCCGCTATGCGCCACTGAGCAGACGCCACTGTTGCGTCCGCACCCGGGTCTGCGGCGCGTCCCAATGGCGCCACGACCTCCTGGAAAGAGCTCGTTTAAACAGACGGTGCGTTGTCCCCGTTACGACTGTCGCCCGCGCTGATGCATCGTCTCGCACACCGTAGCTCTTCAACGCGTGTGCGCTCCTGCTCGGCGTCGGCATGCTGTCCGAGCCGCTCGCCTTCGCGTGTGCAGGTTGGGTAGGCGGCACACTGCTCGTTGCTTTCTATGGCTTCGTCACCTGCTACACGTGCGCCGCCGTCATGCTCGCCCCCCGGCTCCATCGTTAACCTGTCTTCTCGCAGCGCGAAGTTCCTCGCGCGCGTCGTCGTTGCGGACCCGAGTGTGCGTTCGTACGCCGACATCGGACGTAAGGCATTCGGCCCACGCGCGACGCCCATCGTCAGCGCACTCTTTTTCCTCGAGATATTCACCTTCAGGTTCGTTCGCTTACTACCATTTCATTCGTTCTCACACATAACTGATAGAACCCGTGCAGCGTCGTCGTCGAGACTCTCTACGCAGACTCGCTGCACGCAGTTCTCCCCACGCTCTCCGCGACGTCTTACAAGCTCCTCAGCCTCGCATTGTGCGTCCCCCGCTTCCGTTCTGCGCGCGGCACTAACACCCGATCGGCAGCATGATCCCCGCCGCGTTCCTCCCACTCTGGGCGCTCTCGTACACATCCTTGACTGGTATCCTCTCCACCGTAGCCCTTCTCGCCGTCATCCTCGTCGACGGCCTCGCCCGCGTAGACGCACCCGGCAGCCTACACGATCCTGCGCTGACGCGCCTGTTGCCGCGCAGTGGGCAGGACCTTGGCCTCGCCATCGGACTCTTCATGGCCGGTGTGCGTAACCTCGTCCCTTCGCCCCTGCCCTCGCTGATGATGCTGCACAGTTCTGCGCGCACGCCGCAATGCCATCCGTTGTGGCGGACATGGCCGAGCCGCACCGCTTCGAAGAGGCAATGGACTACTCCTTCGTGCGTTCTGCGCCTTCCACGGCCTGTACGATCTATGTTTACCGCGCTGCTAGGGCTTCGCGACCGTCTTCTATGCACTCATCGGTGCGGCTGGGTACCTGATGTTTGGAGACGGCGTCCACGAGGAGGTATACCTCCGTTTCTGCAATTCCTGCATCCCATGGCTCATAGGGCCCGCAGATCAGCCAGAACTTGCTCGGCGTACCAGGGTACAGCGCCACGCTGAACAAAGCCGTGCTTTGGATGCTCGTCCTTGCCGCGCTCACTAAATTTCCGCTTGCGCTTCGCCCCGTGCGTCCTACCCCGCCCATGTCGTGCGCTGACACAGACCTTGACGTACCCCGCAGGCGAACCTCATGATCGAGAGCTTCCTCGGTCTCGACGACGTGCACCCCGTGTGTCTTGCCGATGCTGAGCACCAATACAACCCAGACTCAAAATCTGCGCGCACGCTTGCGCACGCCCCTCACCGGCGCACGCTGTTGATCGCCGAGCGCGCCACGTTCGTTGCCCTCGCCGTCGGCACATCAGTCGCATTTCCGGGTTTCGGCGCCACGATGGCCATCCTTGGCGCATGCACTACATCCGTCCTCTGCGTGCTTGGCCCGCTTGCAGCGAAACGCGTTCTCGAGGGACCGCGCAAACGCGACGTCGTGATCTTCGCGCTTGCGCTGCCCATGGCAATCTGGGGCACTGCCGTCGCCGTCATGGCCGAGTGAGCCATGTAGCGAGCTGTTGTGAATACAGGTTATTACTCTTTACGAGGCTTTTGCATGCATCTACGACTTCTGCAATCTACGACTTATTAGACATCATATTCTTCTGCCTTTGCTGTCCCCCTGGTTTTACTTTACATGTGTACAATATACCATCCGAGTCCTTGGGAGAGGCCTTTGCATAAAATGGACGAGGAAGAAATGATGTTCGATGACGTGCAGCTCGCGTGCGCAGGAAAGGAAGGTGGGGCGTGATCGGACGGGATTTGCGACCGGCGTAGAGCGCGATCACGAGGCCAATCATTTTCATTGCCAAGGTTGTGCGCCTTCCATCATGATCGTCTTCGTTGTTGGCCGGCTCCTGCCAGTGAACCGGTGCATTCTCGTTCTCAGCACCGGTACTGTGCTCTCGCAGCAGCTCGCTAGGCTCTCTCGGGGCTGCTGGGGCCCGGAAGCACAGGACCCACGCACAGCGCGTCGACTCGCTCATCCGAGGCCCGTGTGTCGATTCGCATATGCATGTGTCTCGCTCGAACGCGTAAACCTACATCATCATTCGCGCTCAGACGATACTGTACACCCGAACGAAGAGCGCAGCAGCAACTTACGGCTCGCCGATTCCCGCGTGTACTCCTAGCTCGTGCTATATCCTGTGCGACACATCACTCTGAGCCTCGTGCTCCTGCTTGTGCGTCCGAGTCGTCATCATGCATGCTTCCCCCGTGCACCTTCAAGTTCCATGATCCCTCGAAGCTACCTACCGTCTACCGTAGGCACCAGCTGTATCTCCGTTCAATACTAGAAAGCCGTATTCCGACAATTGATTGACCGTACCTCGCCCCTCGAACTGCAGCGGCCGGGCCTGTCTTGGCTTTGCGGCCAGCGACTAGCCGTATCGCACTCCGTTTGCGGTCGCTCCGTCTCGTCCTATCGTATTCTCCAACTGGCTCCCGTTTCTCCGAAAGATGAAGCGACGACAAGAAGGATCTTGACGTTTTCCCGCTACTCCGACGCGACGAGAGCACATCACACGCTAGCCGTAGGATATGGTGCGCCGGCGCGCTGCGCTTGCCGGACCCGGACCCGGGCGTGGGCCGGTGTACCTCCTGGGCGACAGGCGGACATACTGCCACGCATCCATCCTTCAGTCCTGTCTGCCGCCACCGCCACCGCCACCGCCGCCGTGCGCTCGTGATAGGCGACTCGAGGCGCCGCACGGCGTTGCTCCTACGTCCGTTTTCGTGAGTCGAGCTGGGTAGAAGCGCGTCGCCTCCTGCGAGACGGTTACAGTATGCTGAGCACGTCTAGTCGCGGGGCAATGACAGGCGCCGCTACGGGGCAGGAAGGATGCGGTCACATGCAAGCATGTACGGTATATGCGTTGCGCCTCTTTGGTCTTGCCAGCACTATGCCCTTGCGCGAGCCCGCGACACGCCCTGCCGCCGTACCGTATCCTGCTTGACTTGGGGTTCTAGCGGAATGGACGATCAGAAGCTGCCGTTAAACTATCACCTTGCTGACATATGGTATGCAGATGTTCTATGTATAGTATGGTATTGATATTCTGGGGTCTAGCGCGAAGTAGGATCGAGAGCTTCGCCGGAGATGAAAGTATCCTTGCAGAAGTTTCTGGGCTGGGTCTTTTCAGGTCCAAACGGCTTCGATACTCAATCCATCGACGAGGCATTTCTCCCCTCGCTCCGACCGCAGTGTACTGTGCCCAGTAGTCGTCGAGCGAAGATATGGACTCAGAGAGGACGGGACGATATGGTCGAGCGACCAGGCTTTTCGGGATGAGAGCGGGCGACCGCATGCTGATGCTCTTTCTCAGCGGCACTTTCATCTCACAATTGAGGCAAGGCGGAAACTCAGAGCGACAATGCATGGTGCGCGGACGGCGTACGCCCTTCCTGCAGAGAGCTGATGGACATCGTGCCAGCGGATCGTGATAGTGTCGAAGCGTGCCATCCTCCCACGCCATCCTAGGCGGTGGTTCTTGCCATGCCCGCGTAGCGGATTTTTTCCAAGATAGACTCGAGGGATGCTTATTTGTCGCGCTCCCGCGCTGCCACCATCGTACGCGCATGGAGCTTCGAAGCGAGGAGGACTGTCGTTTTCGTCGCCGCCTGTTCGATTCCGCTCGGCTAAAGCATAATTAGCCAAGTGCACTGTCGTTCGCGAGCATACCCACATGACAACGCGCCGCTGGGACTGTTGAAATACTAAACGTGACTGGTGGCAGTATGTCGCGCACATACCCTGCCATCCCTCCACGCACAGGATCCGGGCTCAGACCGCAACGGTTGGTGGAGAGACTTCCTGTGCTGGCGCGCAGAATGCAGCGTTGGCTGTCAGTTATGATACCTGGTTTCCAAGCAAGTGTCAGATTGACGACAATCTGTGGGCTCATACGTTGCAAGCTCAATTGCAAGATAGATCCTGGTTCGAAGACTGCCGGCTATGGATTCATACTTTTCTTCGCAGGTTTGTCGCAGGATGTACTGTATACAGTAGGCGCACTCATTGTTGTCCCGCTACTCTTCGCTCGCGGCTGCTGACACCCTGCAAGCATACGCCACTCGGACGTCCATACATACCACAGGGCATGCGTTCGTCCGCGCTCGCTTCTTTTCCTCAGCATATAACCCTGCCGCTACCCCCGCCGTTGCCGACCAGCGATGGAACCAACACGCACCGCCTGCTATCCCGTCATGACTTCCACCATCGACCCTGAGCCCGCCGTCGGCTCGTACGCGAGCTCCATCTGCGACATCATTGCCTCCCGTGCGTGCCGTCTCTCTGCCCTCGTTCCCCCATACCTAGCTGACTCGAGCGGTCGCAGATCATCGCCTGCGGTACCAAGCAACCAGACAGATCGGAGAACCCGCATCCTTCCGCGACGCCCACGCACCTGCCGAGAACCTCGAGTGCACATGCACGGGCACAGATGGCGACGAGGACCAGTATGACTGCGAGTGCGGGTGCGGGAACACGCGGAGACCACGGTACACCGCGCGCACGCAGTATGGCGCCACCAACGAGTGGCAATCGGACTTATCTCCCGCTTTATCCGGGTGGGCGCGGGCCAACCAGCCGCACGCAGAGGCCGTGACAAACGATATCCATGCGCCGCCAACGAGCGCCAACGAGCGAGCACCGTTGCTACACTGTCCGCCGAAAGCGGCGCCCCGCCGTCGCGCGTCGTCAGCGTCGCTCAAACCGGCGCGGCCTCCGGGGCGAAGCACATTCAGGCAGACGGTGCACCGCGACTGGCTTCTATTGTTCTACCGGTGCTGACGCACACACAGCTCTTCAACGCGTGCGCGCTCTTGCTCGGCGTCGGCATGCTGTCCGAGCCGCTCGCCTTCGCATGCGCTGGCTGGGTCGGTGGCACGCTGCTCGTCATATTCTACGGCTTCGTAACCTGTTACACGTCCGCCGCCGCTTCGCCCACGCCCCCGGTTTTGTTGCTGACCCGCCTGTTCACAGCGCAAAATTCCTTGCGCGTATCGCCGTGGCGGACCCAAGTGTGCGCTCGTACGCGGACATCGGCCGCAGGGCCTTCGGCCCACGCGCAACGCCCTTCATCAGCACACTCTTCTTCCTCGAGATCCTCACCTCTAGGTCCGCTCGCCCACCGTCGCTTACCTTCCTTCCACACACACGCCTGACAGATCCTGCGCAGCGTTGTCATCGAGACTCTCTTCGCAGATTCGCTGCACGCAGTCCTTCCTGCGCTCTCCGCGACGTCCTACAAGCTCCTCAGCCTCGTATTGTGCGTCCCCCCACCACTGCGTCGTACGCGACGCTGACGCCTGGCCGTCAGCATGATTCCCGCGGCATTCCTCCCACTCTGGGCGCTCTCGTACACTTCCCTGACTGGAATCCTCTCGACAATCGCCCTCCTCCTCGTCATCCTCATCGACGGCCTCGTCTGTGCCGAGGCCCCCGGAAGCCTGCGCGACCCCGCGCCGACGCACCTCCTGCCGCGCAGTGGACCGGACCTTGGGCTGGCTTTCGGGCTCTTCATGGCTGGTGTGCGTGCCGTCCTGCTTCCACCGCCACTTCCGTTAACGGAAGGACACAGTTCTCTGCACATGCGGCGATGCCGTCCGTCGTGGCAGATATGGCTGAACCCCACCGATTTGAGGAAGCGATGAACTACGCCTTCGTGCGCGCGG
The DNA here is from genome assembly GCA_022160365.1 of Vararia minispora EC-137. NCBI lineage: Eukaryota > Fungi > Basidiomycota > Agaricomycetes > Russulales > Lachnocladiaceae > Vararia > Vararia minispora. Next base: position 13,647 of record MU273527.1, read on the forward strand.
TCCCCGCTCCTTCGTATGCCCTGCTCACTGTATCACCAGGGCTTCGGGTCCGTCTTCTACGCGCTAATCGGCGCGGCAGGCTACCTGATGTTCGGCGACGGCGTGCACGAGGAGGTACGCCGCTGCTGTCCCGCGCCATTCTGCACGAGGCTCACCGGGAACGCAGATCAGCCAGAACCTACTCGGCGTGCCAGAATACAGCGCAGCGCTAAACAAGGCTGTACTCTGGATGCTCGTCTTCGCTACGTTCTCCAAGTTCCCACTCTCCCTCCGCTCCGTGCGTTCGTGTCCGTCCCCATCGCGCGCTGACGCTGATGCACCCCGAAGGTAAATATTATGCTCGAGGGTTTCCTCGGCCTCGAGGACGCACACTCCGAGTGTCTTACCGATGCCGAGCACCGGTACACACCAGACTCAAAATCTGTACCCGCGCCAGCACACCCCCTCCGCCGGCGCATGCTCCTGTTCGCTGAACGCACTATGTCCGTCGTCCTCGCGGTCGGCACGTCCATCGCGCTGCCCGATTTCGGTGCGACAATGGCCATCCTTGGCGCGTGTACGACAACTGTCCTCTGCGTACTAGGTCCGCTCGCGGCGATGCGTGTCCTCGAGGGCCCTCGCGCGCGCGACGTCGTGCTCTTCGCGCTCGTGGTGCCCATGGCGGTCTGGGGCACCATCGTCGCGGTTATGGCTGAGTGAGTGCACGCGTGGTTAAATCAAGCCTCTATCTTTCTTCTTGGTTGCGTCATCCGCATATACGGCTGCACCGTCTTGTTAGGCACGATATGTCCCCGCCCTTTGAGTCTGGCTGCTTTTTTCTCTACCATACACCCGCGCACTACATCGGGTATTATATTCCTCCACTCCTGGACAAGACGCGGGGCTGGGCGTTGGCACGCGAGGGGCGAGAGGACGTAAGCTGTCTTGAGCGTGCTGTGCCAATAAGAACGCGGGCGGCATCCTCGCTGGATGTAGTTGCGGCCTGGATAATGGAACCTCTGTACGGGTGTGCATCCGCGATCTGGAAAGGACGGGAGGAGAGTAGACGAGAGCGGCGGGGCGTGCGAAACGACTGGCGCTGATAGGTATTGAAATTGCCGCACTGGTCAGCCTTCGACAACGGCATTTTCAGCCCTGAGGCCGGCAGGCTTCCGACCCAGGTAAGCGGTGCGGAGGGGCCGAGGGACGGAAGTGAAGGGATGCGGACTCGATGACGGTGAGATGTAGGCTATGATACACGTAACTGCACGACTAGTACTATAGCCTGCACTCCGGGCCAACGACCCTGGTTCGGCGGCCTCGCCTCCTGACCTCCCTCCCGACGCTCTCAACCCGGCTCCGCTCCTGTCTCCTGCTCCAGCGGGCGAGAGAAAGCGCGAGGGTCACGCGGCTGTGTGCATCCCCCTTTTTGTCGTAGATAGCTTGAATATGTGCGTTTGATCTTACTCTTGATCTTACTCTCAACTTTCCACTTCGTGGAATACTCCTTGTGCTTCGCATTCTCTCGCTCGCGCAACGCGTCGGGCCTCTCGAGCTCCGCCTGCATTGTACCGCCGCCGCACGCGAAGCAGCCCGGACTTGCGCCCGCGCCCCGCTGTCGCGTGACTGCGCCCGCGCCCGCGCGGTTCCCACGGCACCCCGACCTCACTCAAGGTCCGTGCGAACGTGTAGCGCATTCGGATGCTACCTAGCTTGCCCGTTGTGGTAGTACAGTACAGTGGCGGTGCGAGGAGTGCTCCAAAGACGGCTTACGAGCGCTGGATAATCCATACCTTGATCCATACTGCTGTAAGAAAAATTGGTTCCCGAGCCAACATCGTCACGTGAACACCAGAGAACTCCGATCGAGTGTAGTACTAGTATGTGGTGGGGGGCAAGCTCCTTTTGCGTTCACTACAGAGCTCGGCGAGAATCTCTGCTCCATTATCTACATCGTCGTAGGACTGTGATACTACGTCTACTTGATATGGACGTTGCGATTTCCAGCGCTCGTCGATGTCCGGGAACAAGTCCGGAAAGTGGTGAAGATTTCCAAGAAGATTTCTTGCAGCACCCTTCCGTCGGGAATCCTGGGTGTGTTGCAACGTCTCTCGAGGATTTCCCGTGCTATTAACACCTGGGATAGCTTCTTGCGACCGAACAAATGGCTTATTTTTGCTCAGGACCAGCTTTCCCCCGCAGCTGCGGAAACTGCTCAGGACTACCGCGTTCGTATAGAGCAAGAAGTTGCCGACCTTAAGGGATCAGCTGTTGTCTATGCCGGACGCGTCCACAATTCACTGCAACCTGTCCACCTACTTCCTGCCGATATCTTGGAAGAAATATTTCTAGAATGTAGAGAACAAGAGTACGATCATAGAAAAGTAATCGCTGGTAGGACCCGAGTGATAATTTCATGGATCCGAGCATGCTCGCACGTTTGCCATCACTGGCGCGAGGTGATTTGCTTGCCTTTTCCTCACCGCGCATCCAGCAGTTGATCTTGTTACTAGATTGCTTTGTCTCGAACATCCCTATGGACTAGGGTAGACAGCTTCCATTATTCGTCCAAATGGCTGTGCCAAATGCTCGTCAGGTCGCGCGACTCACCTTTGGACATTTCCATAACCCCTGACACCCGCCGCACAAAGGCAAGGATGGCCGTGTTTATTATCACGAATCCCCCTTTCATAGACTCGCTGCGGTCACTGACTCTGTGGTTCGTGTCAGAGCACACGGCTCCTTCGATTAGCCTTGCGTCACACACCTACCCGATACTGGAATCTATCATTGTCGATAGCGACGGTCGCAACCAGGGTGCTCTAACTTTCCTAGAGCATGCCAGTCCTTCCCAGCTGCCCTCACTCAAAAAACTTGGACTATTCCGATGCACCTTACCGTGGACTCTGGCCAATTGTTTGTTCTCCACCCTCACCAAACTCGTTATCTCGCTAGAATACTGTGATCAACCTAAAACGACTACCCACAAATTCGCTTCTGCATTGGCCTTCCCAGACTTTATCAAGAAAATTCCGAACATAGTTCACTTGACGTTGCAAGAAGTCTTCCCATGGCCTATCAAGCCGCCTGCTCCTGCTGGGATGCCCTACATCCCCTTGCCTTGTTCGCTCCAGTCAATCCATCTCGCCTTCCTGGGGCACACACGTCCATGCCTCCCCTTAATGAAAAGTATCATCCTTCCCTCTAATGTATCCCTGACAATCTGCTCGGCCGCGAAGCTGAGATGGGTGCGGGCACTGACTACTTTCGTCCACGCTACCCGTCCCCATCCGCGTTCTGTCCGATTGAGGGTAGGGGCACTTGATAGCGAGAGGACTTTCCCTGGGCTCTGTGTAACCTTCTCTCCCAACCCACTCGGGTCAACGACCATCAAGCCCGATGTATCTGAGACCGAGCTTTGCAGCAGGATACTTTCAATATCCCCATTCGATGATCTTCCGCTTGACAGAATCGAGACGCTCCTTCTCCACGGCTGCTCATGGCGTTGGTCGCTTGGATTATCTGATGAGTGGTGGGCGACGACGCTCTTCCAGGCACGGAACGTACACACACTTGAACTGTCTATCGAACCAGACTGGTTCTCACCCGTCATGCGTGTTCTAGCCGGCCACGGCCGCGAGCATCCCGAGCAGTCCATCCTTCCTCGCCTCCGTACACTCGTGCTCGTTGATCCAGAGCGAAGCTGGAAGGCCCACATCTCCAACCTCCGCGTGCTCGAGGTGGTCCGCCGTTGCCTCGTCGTGAGAGCCGACGCTGGAGTCCCCGTTCATGTGCTCTCGCTGCCGTCCCAATTTGAGGGCGTATCGTGGGCAGAGGATCTGCGTTACCACCTCGACGAGCTTTATTTTGGGAGGGATTCGCGTCATGTGCGGGGGATAGAGCGAAGCATTGGCTCTGTATAATCTCTACCGCATACCTTAGCGTCATGGACTTAGCACGATGTACTATGGCTTACCACGTGTTTAGACACCCCTGGTGTTTAGACACTCGACTGTCTGCCCTTCCACAGACCTCTATAATTAGTGAAAAAATGGTCCTAGGGTTCTTGAGGTCACTCTTTATGGGTATGGAGAAAAAAAGGATGGGTTTTCCAGTAGCTTTAACAATAAGATTGTGTCCAATACTAGAAATTTCCAGTTTTTGCATAGAAATGGCTACTATACCTGCTACTATAGTTGAAGTGCTCAGAAATTTCATGTACAGGATGAGCTTAGTACAAAATGCACTAGTACCAAGTTTTGAGCCAAAATACACTTCTGAGCTGGAGCAATGGATGCGACAGCTGTAAGGCAGAGTGGTAGCGGAGTGTCGGTTAACGACGCGCGTCACCTGTGGGAACGTGTCTAAACACCCGGTGGTCAACACCCCTCGCCGTTCCTGGCATTACTCAACTTTGAGCACACTCCCCCTATAGAAAAAATTATGGAACATTCTGAAGATGTGTCGGTATGTGTGTATATAATTTTTAGCCAAAACTCTGAGCTGATAGTGGGTTAGCGTGTCGCGACCCTTAAGTGTCTAAACACCCGGTGAGTCATAGTATCGAGGGTAGTATCAACGTCATACGCTTTCTGCTCCGTGCAAGGAATAATACCACCGTATGCAGGACTTGAAGGCTAGACAATTCGACCAATTCGCGCCTTAGCAATATCTACCTTAAAATAATGGCTCGGATCATCGTAAGTTATGCACATTCCGAGCAGATAACGGATCTCTCGTCCATGAAGTTCCCGCCGGCCGGATCCTTACTGTCCCACTCAGTTCGTCCCTACACACTCTTCTGCGCCGGAAAGCATCACACATCTATCCGCGATCCATTACAAGTCCATAAAAATACGCACATGACCGAAGACCGTCAATCATACTAGAGTCTCTCCCCCTCCCCTACGCCTTACACCGCAGCTCGCCGCCGACAACCGCGATCGCGGCACCAAGCGCCCACCCGAGCTCCGTCCCGTCGACCTGCTTCCCAATCGCGAACGTGCGCTCATCGCCAAACTCATATCCCATCCTCAGCAAGCTATGCATGAACGTAAGATCGAGGCAATACTCCGGGCGGCCCTCGAGCTCCTCGAGCGCATCCTGCGACGGCCGCAGCTTCGCCCAGCCGGCGCGCCCCGCGCAGACGTCGCGTGCCAGAGACGCGATGGTCGAGATTGGGAGCGGGGTGGAGAGTGCGGGAGGCGGGAGGAGAGGCGCGAGGCGGTCGTAGAAGTAGGAGAGGAGGAGGATAGGGCCGGTAGGGAAGGTGTCGAGGATCGAGGGCTGGTAGACGCCATCGAAGGCGCACGGCTTGACCTCGCAAATCCTGTAGGCCATACGGTCAGCTCGGTCGTGCGCGAGGAGAGGTAGGGAGCAGAGCGACGCACGCGTCCTTGGCCATGACAAGCTGCATGACGCGCTGGCAGGCTTCGAAGCTGCCAACGTCGCCGACCATGGTCACGTTGCGTTTCCAGCCGTCGCGCTCGTCTTCGACCTCGACCGTGCGCTGCATGCCGCGCGCGATGCACGGGTTCCCGACGGCGGTCTCAGGTTCAGGGCGCACGCGGACGGAGTTCATGAACTCGACGAGGCGATGGACGCTCCGGCGCGCACGCATGAGACCGTAGCCGAGGTACGAGTGCTGGTAGAGCACGAACGTGCGGCCAGCGAAATCGAGCTCGTAGCGATGGTCTCCCTCCGCGAGGCCTTCGTCCGCGCGCGCGAAGCGCGGCTCGAACACGATCTGCGTCGACGCGCCGCCGAGGTCGAGCACCGCGTACGGGTCCGCGCCCGCGGGCGAGTCGCCACGGATGGTGTCTAACAGATAGTTCGCCGTGATCCATGCGTAGACGCCCTCGTCGCGGCCGTCCATAATCGCGACGGCGTCCGCGCCCGACGCAACGGGAAACGGGTACGCGTCGTGCAGGTGCTGGCGCACGGCGGCGAGGATCGCCGCGCTTTCCGCCGCGCCGAGCAGGCGCAGGCCTGCGGTCGCTTTGACAGCGACGGGCGTGCAAGCGTGCAGCGCCCTGGGCACGCGCTCGAGTGCGACGTCGAGCAGCTCATCGAGCGACGCCGCGGCGTCGGCCGGCCGGCCCTTGTAGGCAGACAGCCCGGGCTTGCGCTGTCGGAACGTCTCGTACTCGTACGCGGGCGACGGCCCGCAGTTGTTGAACTTGTACACGTGGATGCGCGAGCCCGTGCTGCCGGCGTCGATCATGAGCGCGTACTGGACGAGCCGCTTCGCGGGCGCGTGCGGCGTGGCGCAGAACACTGTGCCCGACGGGTCCGGGTCGGTCTCGAAGGACGTCGGCGCGGTGGTGCCGGGAGGCGGTTTTTTGTTTGGTGAAGCAGGGGGTGCGGGCGGTTTCTGTGCGATGTCGGCGTCGGACCAGTGTGGCTCCATCGCGGCTGGTGGGATGGCGTCAAGCTCTGAGTCGACGCCGCTGCCGGACCATGCTGAGCTAGAGTATCAGCAAACGCACGGGAGCGAGACATGGGGTAGGGATCGGGCAGATATGAGGAGCACGAGGAGACGTAAAGCGAGATTTAGCGAAGGCGGACGCACGTCATCGCACTCTCTCGATAAACAAGCCCGCGTGAGCGTGCTCGATCGGACAAACGAGAAGCTAGATCCAAAGACGGCGATCTGCGACGCGGACGGTCTTCCCTACAGCACAGCAGGTCATCGTGGGACAAGGACGCCAGGACAGCGCCTGCAAGCATCCACCCGCACAATACATGTGCACAACAAACCAGCAACAAAGCGAGAGTGGAAAGGGGAGAAAGGGGAGAAACCCGGCTCAGCCACTCACCCTCTCGCCCTCCCCCCCGCGCCCACCCCACCCAAAGTACCACCCCGACAACAGCCGCGCCAAGCGCCCAGCGTCTCCACGCCCACGCGCGCCTCCTCCATCCCATCTCCCTATCTCTCTCCCTCTCCTTTTCTCGCCCGCGGTGCTTGCCCGCCTCGAGGCGCTCGTACGTCGGCGAGAGCATACGCTGGTGCCGGTCCGCAGAAATCGTGCGCTGGTGCCGGTCCGCGGGAGTCGTGCGCTGCTGCTGGCTCGCGCCGGAGTCGAGTTCCGCAGGCGGGAGGTCGTCGCTGCGCAGAGAGAGCGAGTGCGGGTGGCGGCGGTGCAACGGCGACGGCGACGGCGATGGCGGAAGATGGCCGGAGGGCATGCGAAGATGCGCAGCCGGCGCGTCTCCGTCGGCGTCACGGTCTCACGCGCGCTCGGTCGCAGTACTGTCATGGCGATGTGCGTGCCTCTCTCTCTTCTCATCTTGATCAGCGCGACGGCGCCCTGCGCGCGCGCGGTGTACATACTTCGACTTGGGACAGGAGGAAGATGACGGGGGTGGTCTGCGCGTGGTGGATGTACGGGACTCGGGCGTATACATCTCCTTGACCCCCTCGCGCGTAATCCACCTACGCTTTTATTCACAGACGCTTCCTCCATGTCCAATATTGACTGAGCCCTCACACGCCTCGTCCATCGTTCATCCCTCTAGAGATTAGTTTCCCCCTACACGCACCGAGCGTTCACGCTAGGTGATACACCCCCCTTTCTCAGCGACTCTCAACTACGCATGTAACTTAATACCAGTACCAAAGACGTATAACAAAGCTCACAGCCGTTCGGCTCCGAACCTTCCTATCATACAGACAGCTGCCTTTTCCGCAGATAGGAGACGGCGTGGCGTCTAGAGGGATGACTGTAAGAGCAGCCGTACATCTGCCGGTTCGACGCGTACACCTGCCAGCCGAGGACGCGTACACCCACCAGCCGAAGACGCGTACACCTGCCAGCCGCCAACACGTACACATCCCAGGACACGTACACCTGCCAGCTGGACGCGTACACCCCCTCCAGCTACTCTATTCGCCTTATCACCTCGCACACCCACACGCACGAACATAACCAACTCTGCCCTATATTTCACGGGCACATCGCACGATAACGCGCGGAACAGACGTACGTACGTCCGTATGTATATAACAAAGAGATGAAGATCAGCCTGCACCGACGCAAGAGCGGAACAGGGGATTGATGAAAAGGAACTAGTGAGACGGGCGTACGGCGGGTAGACCGGCACGACGCGCGTGAGGGGAGGGGGAAGTAGCAGTCACGTTAGGGAACGGGGAATGGGGGACGGAAAGGACGATGGAATAACGTCGACGATGCGGGGCTCCGCTGTACTGTATTGTATTGCGGCCCCGTTGAAGGGGGAAGAGCAAACCGATAAAGGAAGGATACATAGAGGCATGCGAGGCTGGTGATACGACGATGCGAGTCGGTGGGATGGGGAGCGGGGATGGTGGGCACATGCGAGTGATAGTACACGTAAGCATCGAAGGTTGGGGGATGGGGATGGGGAATTACATGAGAAAAGAAGAAAACCGAAGAAAAACATACAACGACGAAAGCGAGAGCGACGACGGCGAGCACGATCACATCACCGGCCGCGGCGGCACTTGGTATCCCTTGTCGGTGAGCAGCGCCTCGAGCACGAGCGCATGGCTCTTCCACTGCTCCTTCTCCTGCCGCTCAATTTCGATCGTGTCCTCGAGCTCCCGCTGATACTCGAGCTTGCGCTTGCGCGACCGTCTTGCCGCGAGCGTGTTCTGCAACCGCTTCGCCTTGATCGCGTCCTCTTCCGTCGCCGACGGCCGCAGCGCGGCTGCGTCGTCGTCCGCGAGCTCGTCTTCATCGCCAAACGCCTGCGACCGCGCCCGCTTGCGCGCGAAGGTCGCCGGAACATCCTTGCGCGATGTCTGCGACGGCGTCAGGTACTTGCGCGGTTGAATGGGTGCGTCGAGCGGCACGAGCGTCTCAGGGGTAACGTTCTTGCGGGTGCCGTTCGGCTGTGCACGACGACGGTTGGAAGGGATGGCAGTGTTCGACGACGACGACGCCACCATCTTGAGGTTGGGCGTGGACGGCGTAGGCGGGAAGGTGTTCATCATCATGGTGGTAGGAGACGACACGACAGAGGGGTCAACAGCGGGTTCAGGGGGGAGCGTGAATAGCGGCTTGGTGCCAAAGAGGGGCGTGTCGAAAGAATCGAACATGTCCCCTTGCGCGGGACTCGTCAATATATCGGGCACGGGAAGGAGGCCCACATCTGGCGTCTGGAGGAAATCCTCGAAAGGCGAGTCACCGAGCGGCGACGTGAGGAACTCGGAGCCGGGCGAGTCAAGCGGCGGCGTATTCCACAAGTCGTCGAGGGTGCCGTTGCCTGCAGACGAGGGAAAGCCGAATTTGGTCAGCTGGGGTGTGACTCGACCGGGCGCGGGAAACAAAGATGAGTCACCTGAGAGCAGGTCGCGGATCGCCACGGCTGCGGCTTCAGTCGAGACGTCCATTGGCAGCGGGGCGGTGCCAGCTACGGGCGAGTCTACTTTTTCTTGGTGCATTTGGAGATACTGGGACTTCATACGAAGGAATTCAAGAAACTGGGGGTCCGAAGACGTGTGTTGAGAAGCTGTGCGCTGAGGGACGGTGCACGGCGGTTGAGGGAAGGATTGGGGTAGCTCATGGTGGGCGGCGAGATCCGTAACGGAGAAGACCGGTGAATGGGGCGTGCGAAGACGCGCGACGTAGTTATCTAGCGAGACATGTTGGGAGGAGTGCTGGTAGCGCTGGAGAGCGGCTTGTTCTAGCTGGAACTGGGACAGACGGGATCCAGTTGATTGCGTGGTGGGGGCGACACCGTTTACAAGGACAGGCGGGACATGGCGACCGTCTTGTTCTGTGAAGGTGTGTGTCGAGGCTGGAATTGCTGGGAAAGAGGAGGGTGCTGTGCCCGGCGGCTGGGTCTGCGGCAAGGCGCTAGACCTGTGATGTCTGCGCGACAACGAAGCAGTCAGCACCGGAGTCGTCGGGGATGGTGATGGGGCCAACGATGAAACTCGCTCGTAATCGGACGAGGCCGATGAAGAGTCTCGCGGATAATAATCGGGAGCGGCGACGGTGCGCTCGAGCGATGCAGCGGCCGCCGCCTGATAACGTCGATGGACGTGCGCTGGCACCGCCCGCGCATCGGGCGGGTCATAGAGCGGCGAAATATCGCGCGGCGGCTCTTGGGCCGAAAGAGGGGCCAGCATCGGCGACACGTCCGTATATGAGTGGTGTACGTGTGACGAGGAAGAGAACTCGTGCTCAGACATATGCGAAAATAGAGAGGATGACTCTGGGCGCGATGGGGACGGATCCAAAGCGACGCTACACGCGAACGAAAGACCGGACACCGGAAGCTGATGTAGCTGGTGAACGGAAAAGAGACTCACAAAGACCTGTAAGCAGGTACGGGGAGGACGCCTCGAACGATAAAGGACGTTCGGGGAGTCAGGAGGATGTGGGGTGGTGGAGGGGGGAAGAGAAGAGAAATGGAGGAGGAGTCACGGCTCGGGAGGATTGCTTATGAAGAAATTGGAGGACCGGATTTGAAACTCAGCCACGCCCGATTCCGCTACATTGCCCGGACACCGCCTCCGTCCATTTTCTGCCGGCTCCAGCTGTGCCCTCCGCGCCACTCCTCCAACTGTCTCCTCCGGCATCTCCCGCTCGTCTCCTCGTTTCCTGCCTCGTCCCGCCGCCCTCGCCCTTCTCGCCGTCGTTTTCTGCGTCGCCAGCGAGACAGCAGAGTCGGCTCCCACAGAGGGCTGGATGCGGGACCGGGAGCGTAGCGCTGACTCGTCCGGATCACGAAGCAGGGACCGAGGAACCCCCGCCACGGCCCGCCCTCCGACCACCCCTCGCGCCGCCCGCCTCCCGCCCTTCCCAGCCGGCCTGCGCCGCCCGCCCTCCTCGGCGCATCTCCCGTCCATCTCCCGTCGCATCGCCGCACATACCCATTAATGCTCTCTACCAGTCCATCGCACCGCCTGCCATTCTACCTGTCGCTGTCCACTGCCGTGCATTTCCACACTGCCCCCTCTGCATTAATATTTTCTCTCCCGCCGTTTTCCCCACGATAAGCACGGGACGGCGTACCGCCTCTGCCCATGTGACAGCCAGGCGCGCGGGCCAGTCAGCCCGCGCGCCTGCTGACGCAGCACCGCACAGCCCATGCTGACGACGCCGCCGCCGCCGCCGCCGCCGCCTCTCTCTACACGCACACACAGTAGTACTCTCCCCGGCCACAGCCCCGCCATCATAGGCAAGCCCCATACGCCCGCTGACACACGGACAGCCGGGGAACGACAAAAAGACGGAAGAGGCCCCGCACGCGCCGGACCGCGGTGGATTGATGGATCCCCGGCTATGCGTCCGTCTGGCGGCAAAACGAAGAGGGCAAGCCGCGCGCCGGCCTCGTCTCTACATGCCCGAGGCGATACGACGGGCGTCCACTCGGATCGCGAACGTGCGACGAGGACGGAGGGGCGAGTGAGCCGCGCGGCGCAGTTGCGTCTGCGGGCACACGCGGGCTTGTACTATCAATTTGGCGCAGCGGCGGGGGGGGCGCGCGCAGTCGCAGGCACGGCGCACCAGCTTTGCCCGATTCGGGGCGGGGGCGGCCGCAGTCCGTCGGGCAGACGCTCTCCGAACCCCGGTGCGGCTAACCAAGCGCCGCGCGTCTTCTCGCGACTGTGCGGAACGGCGCGCAGCCGCCGCTCCGAACGCACAACAATACGGGGAACCTGCGTACCTGCACCTGCGCACAGGGCGCGTCCTCTCTCCATGTACCTTTCGTGACCCGCAGCAACGAGGGAAGCGCAAACGCGTACAGCACCTGTCATCGAGGACGCGCGCAGCCGCTCGGTCCGGCGTGCGGAACGCAGCAGCGTCTGCTGCACTGAGTCCCGCGCTCGTCGGCGCATCGGCCAGTCTGACGGCGATGATGAATTGCGCATCCGATAGCGTCAACGGCGAAAGATTCCAAGCGGGCATGGGAACGAGGGTCGGGGAGCGCGGCGCGCCGTTCCGTGCGTTTTATAGTTGCGGGGTATGGCGCTGTGGGAGTGGCGCCCGAGTCATCCTACACCCCGTGTGCGGGTGCGGGCGTGTGGCACCCGTGGCGCGTAGCCTTCGCTTTCCGTTTTTGGTTCGCGGGGTGCTGCTGGAGTGTGCAAGGCGCGACGCTCGTTGACTCGGCCGACAGCGTGCGTTCGTAACGCCACGCATGACTCTCTCGTTGATCTGAATACCAAATGTTGAGCGTGCTCCTCTCGTACTCCAGTACTAACAGAACCTTAGGGGTGTCAGGGAGAGGACATCGGAGGACCGACGGGAGCAGCGGCCGAGCGACAATATAGGAGAACGCCAAGACAGCTTCGATTTCCGAAAGCCTGGTAGGCGTCCTCCCCGACGCAAGCTTACAAGGCCCCAAATCGCGACGCATTCCGACAATTGCACACAGGCTCGAACAATTACGAAGATTCAGCGCTATTCAGCCAGCTAGTTTCTTCCGGGACCCGCGGACTCGCGCAGTGTTTGGTCTTGTGTCCTGTTGTATCGGCGCACTCGGAGCCTCCATGGACGAATTCTTGGGCATCTGCCAGTTTGCGTGGACGTGTAGCTTGTGGTCTGTTAGACTTCCGCAAGGTTTCTGAGTCTCTAGAGTGGCCTCCCTGCTCGGGTCCGGGCAGAATGTTGCACAAGTGTGCATGATTGTTATATCTGTGGATACAGAGATGCAAGCAGGAGATATGTTGCTCTCTTGTGCCGGTATAAATACCATATTTTCGTCCTTCGCGCCAAGAAGCACCGAACAGCAGCGACCCCCGCATTGCACGACCAGTCGATAGTTGCTCGCTACGCCCGCAACAATACGTAGTACAACCGAATAACACAAATCCAGCATCCAGCGTACGCACTTCATACCGTGCATACAACCACAAACATAAAGCCGGACAGCGCGTTCCGAACCCGGTCCACTTCCATTGCAACCTGACAGTCCTGCTACACAAGTACAACAAGCCAAAGCCCTCCTCGCCGCTCTCCCGCTCACATCGCGCCTTTCTCCGCTCCCGCTGCACCCGCCCGCTTCCCGCCCCCAAACAGTGCCCGCAGCATGCCCCAGAACGAGCGCTTCCGCCTCGGCGCCGCACCACGGTCGATAGACGAGAACGGCGGCGGCGGCATGTCGCGCTCCGGCTCGAACTCCGGCGCGCGCTCCGGCGCGTACGCCGGCTCCTGGCGCGCGGGTCGCACGGTCAGCGATTCGGTGCTCACGCTGCTGCTGCCGGTGTCCGCCGGCACTTGTGTCGGGGCCGAGGGAAGCAACGGCATCACAGGCGGGTGAATGAAGAACTGCGGGGGCGGGGGCGGGGGCGTGGGCGCGAACCATTGCTGGATGCTCCGGTGGAAGGGCCAGGCGGGTAAGCCGGACGGCGCGCCGTCGACTTCGACGAAGACGAGCTCCTGGTTGGAGGAGTATGGCTGCTGTCCGAGCGTCGGGAAGACGGCTGGCCATGCGGGGCGCGGGACGCGGATGAGCTCGTTGGCTGACATGACGTAGAGTTGGAGGGTGTCGTCTGGCGTATCGGCGAGGGACGGGAACGTCTCTTTGATGTACGCGATAGTGTCCTGCGAGAGGAGCGGGGTCAGTGGGCAAGAATGATGGCGCAGAGCGGGAGAAACGCACGTCGTAGGTGCGGATTAGGCTGCCGGGCGCGTACACCATCGTCTTTGCGTGGCAGAGGATGACCAGGTCGGGCTCCCTGGGCTCCATGGGCTCCGAGGGCTCCGAGTCCAGGTCCACGGGTGTCGGCGTCGGCGCATCCGAGAGGTAGCTGGGCAATGCAGCATAGGAGATGCCGAAGGGGTTGGTGGGGTCGGGGTAGGCCGCCGGGGGCGGATAGAACGGGCCCTGGGCCGGGGGGATGAGCGGTGTCGAAGGCGCAATGTACGGACTGCTCGGGTACAGAGTCGGGGTCGGCGGGGACGGTCCAGGGTACATCGTCGCAGATAGATGTGAAGGCGACTCGATACCAAAAGAAAGAGCACAGGACTGCGTATAAGTAGACGTGCAGCGCCATAATCTGGGTAGCCAGCGTCAGGGGGGATGAGGGGAATCGGCAAGCCGGAGATGGGACTACACCTATGCTTCCATACGAATCATTCAGAGCAAATTAGCCTTATTGCTCAATGGCGTGCTCAATCTCGGGCACGCGTCAGGTCTGTGCTCCTAGGCCGGACTCGCGCCATGTCTCCGGGCTATCGAGAGATCTGGTCGAGAGATCGGCGGGCTATACCTGCACGACGCAAGCTTCCCACTCCCCCACTGACGAAGAGAATCGCGCAGGAAGAGACTATAAAACTGACAGGTGAGATGAGTCTAGTCGTCGCGTGTCGTTCGGGCCCGCAGGCGATGCATGTGTCGCGACGGTTGCTCTCAGTCGAGTCAGAATCTTGCAAACACAGTGCCTCCGAGGCAAGTAGAGATGTGCGCAGGCCATCGACACCGTAGAATATAAGCGCGCTATCGAGCGACTAAGGTCTGCGCAGGGCAGTGCAGCAAATGGTGGGCGATAAGAGGAAGCGAGCTTGGCAGTGGGCGTTGACAGTGCGTTGACGCGCATGTTTGTGCTTGTTGACGCGCAGTCGCCTACCTTCCTAGCAAGCTTCTACCTTCGTCCTTGCCCCCACCGTCCTCGGCATCCATTTATTTCAGAGCGACACGTGTTCCTCCAACTCATTCCTACGGCCCGCCTCGGTACGGAAAACGCGGCGCCATGGTTAAATGCACTGCCTTCTCTGGCGTGAGTGCTGTCCTGTGACCCTGAGGAAAGGCGCTGCCGAGGACGACATTCCTTGGGGCGTGCTTGGTGGCGATAGGATACCATGCGACTGGAACACATCGCATAGCTGTCCTAAGAGCCACTAATGCGATTCTGGGCACTTTCCCGGCTGTAAGTTGACCCTCCAGAAAGGCTAAGTGGCAGCCATTCTACCATATCTCTATCGCCTGAGCCGTCTGTGCGCAAGGCCTTTCCTCTGACTGCACTCAAAGCTTCCTGCAAAGGCGTTTCCAGCTCACATGTCGGTCGCTCCACAACACGGAGGATCCATCTGCTTGCGGCGACCGTTTCTTCCAGGTTCAGCCTCTGTTCAGCTGGATTCGAGTGAATCACTGATATTGCCAGTGTGCCCCTACGCCGCACGCATTGTTCGATGAATTCCTCACCCGTCTCTCTGGCTATGTCTTACTTTGTTCAAGTGGGCCAACTTCATGTACGCCGTGATTTATGGACAATTTGAAGCGGAATTTGTGCTGATATACATGCGTACACCGTGTAGTACTGATCAATTAATACCCGGAACTACAGACCGAGACATCGTCTACGTTCCAAAGCGTCTTCCATATGCGCCCGCTTGTGTACCCTGTCTTTGCAACGAGATATACATAGCTACCCGTCGGCGCGTACCAGCCTGCAGCGAAGCTGAAGAGATGTCATGTTTGCTCATCCCTACCCGGAGCGCCTCGAGACAAGCTTCGCAAAACTTCTTCCAAGATCCACATAGAGGATGTATTACGAGACCGCTGCGTGCGAGAGACTTCCAAATACATGTTGTACATGTGCTAAGCAGCGTGGCGCGCGGGACAAGGACTGCAGTGGTACTGAGAACCTCGTGTAAATGCCGCCCTCTCAACCGCAATGCAAAGATTCAAACAATACAAGACTAGTCTCGGAGAATAAAGTATCGGGAATCACCACCTTCAAAGAACCTGTAGGACTCTACTGTCTTGTCGCCATATGGGTCCGCCTGTGGATAGTCTCCGTCATACACGAGCCGCTCGTGTAATGCCTCGTGCCTCTCGACATTGCGCTCGCTGACGTGTTCCGCATCCTCGCCAGCGCTTTCTCAAAAGCCTGGCAATTGGCGAGCTTGACGCGGACATCCCTCGTCTGCAGCCGTGTATATGCTGCGTCATGGAAAACGCCCTCATTGGACGCTATATTGGGAAAGATAACGTTCTGGAGGAACGGGAGCGCCCAGTCGACGAACAGACAAAGCGGCGAGTGAGCGAGCATGTAGGAACGAAGCCGGCACGTGGGTACGCCGTTGGGATTGCGTGAGTGCAGAAACTGACGGGCGGATAGGCAGATAGGCATGTGTGCACGTATGGGAGGCGCCCCGTACTGAGACTCATACAGCTCGACATTATCCTTCCCGAACGCGCCCTAAAATTTCACCAGCACCATTCAAATATCCGACAATAGATGATCCTGGAACAGATGCCCTCGTCTAAACCGAAGCCTGCTCCCGGCTATCCTGGACGTCTTTACCGAACGCAATGTTGAACAGTGTGACCTGTTGGAGAAATAGAACGAAATACCTTAATACTGAACATCCCCTGTGGCACTCTCATCATTGATGATCCCCACAATCACAGCCCCGGAAGAAAACACCTGAACGGGTCCCCGTGGCGTCGTACGGGTCGGCCCAGGGATAGTCTCCACCGTGCACAGGCGGCTCGTATAGCGCCTCGTATCGCTCGATGTTGTCCTCTCCAAACGCGCTCCGCATCTTCGCTAGCACCTTTCCCGGAACCTGACAATTGACGAGCTTGATGCGGACGTCCCGCGTCTTGAACGGTAGTGAGGAGGGTGCGTCTAGGGCGTCTTCCAAAAACTCAATGTCGCGCATCACGATTTGTCGGAGAAACGGGAGTGGGATCTCCTGGGATGTCTTCATCCACGCCGGCTGGTTTTCTTCCCGCCTGATCCAGCAGAGCGCTTCGACAAAAGACCTCACGATGGCAGCGTCGTCGCGTATATGCACCGAGGCAATGGGCGTCTCAATGAGGAGTAAGATGAACTGCTTCCACGGGTACGACTCCCGGAAGTGCGAGTGGGAGATGTGCAAATCTGTGACTTGCATAAGGTAGCCTTGGCTAAATAGGCCATGGAAGACGGCATGCGTGAAGGACCCGATCGTGGATATCGTGCCGCGGAGTATCGCGGTCAGGTCGAACGAGAGCGGAAGCGGATATCTTGCCGAACGCTCGGTCTCGTGCTCGTTGCACAAGATGAAGCGTAGGTCAATCTCTGGCGTAGATCCTTCTTGCGCAGGGGGGAGAATATGAAAGGACGTGTAAGCCGCATCTTCCGGGAAATCGTCCCGGAACAATGTGCGGATTCCAAAGGCGTCGCTGATGCTATATTCCGAAATCTGTCCCGAGAGATTGCCGTGCGACGGGATACAGAACGATCGCCGCGCTGCGAGTGGCACGCGGAGGAGTCGGGAAGCGATTCCCGCAACCGTTTTGACGTAACCGTCCAGCTTCAAGTGGGTGAGCTCGGGGAGAGAGACAGGCAAAGCGTGCCCGTCATCCACGTCTAGGTCCATCTGAATTGCAGGTAACGTAGTCGTGAAGCTTCTCAGATGGGGGAAGTGGCTGATAAACCGGACGAATTCGTTGGCGTCTGCCCAGATCTTCGGATTCCGTGCTGTGCTTCTTATACAGAGATGACGAATGGGATGATCTGTTAATTCTCTGTGTATGTCCAGCTGAAGGAAGGATGCGACGTCGGGGATGCGGGACTCAGAAGATTCTGCGTCGGTGAGACAGACCGAGAGGTCGCGACAGTTGGGTGCTTGGAGGGAGAGCATGAGGAGCTGGACATCACGATGGGAACCACGGATATGTACTATCTCGAGCAGTGGGAGCGGTCCGACGTCCTGGTGCCGGACAAGGGTGTTGCTTATGATGAGATGCCGCAGAGAAGCTTGATAGTTACTAATGACGGCAGGGAAATGCGGGTCGAGGTCCTGGGTGTCAGTGTTGCCAATATTGCAAAGAACACCGTCAAGCTCAAGGTGGTCCATGGAAAGTGCAGTGACCGGTGAGAAAATAACCATAGGGAGTGCTGGCCTTGGAAGATGGCGAAGTCGAAGGACGCGGAGATTACGTCGCGACGCGACGTCGGTCGCAATCATAGCCAGCAAAGCAAAGGCTTCAGACCCGCCCGACGAAGAAAGCTCCAACTGTTCAAAAGAAAATGTAGATGCGTAAAACCAAGGAAAGAATGGTGATTTATGAATCGCGCTTGAAAGCACCTCCTGGAGATGAACCAAAGCGGTTGTCTTCATGAGAGTGAGGCGTCGCACCGTGCACGATGAAGTCTGCAGACGATACCAAACATCATGTCCTTCTGAAAAGACACTGTGCAGGTCCTTAATTGACGAAGACACGTCGACGTGCACGCCATTAGGCTGTGCAAGAGCGAGGGCGACGCTGGTCATCGGCCCGTGCTCGATGGGAATGTACGTCCACAGGGCCTTGCATGACTTGGCAACTACGCGCCAGCGGGAGCATACATGGTACACAGAGAGCCACACCGGAAATTTTTTTGTTCGGCGAGGGACGGAACGGGCTTGAGATGGCAGTAGGATGAAGATCGCGTGCAAGATCTCTGGCGGAAGGACCTGCGCGATGGAGACAGTAGACGGCATCCGTTCAAGAGTGACGTTTCCTCTTGAAGCGAAGCGTTCAGACCTGTGCTTCCACATGCGTAAAAGATGAGACGTACGATGAAAACCCTGACAAGTACCCGGAGTGGACAACCTAGGCGTTGTGAGCAAGGAGTGTGCTCATGGTTTGAGTCGAGGCACGAAGCCGGACCGCAGGCCCGGTGGAATAGCGTAGCCTGGCACACACGCACCTTTCCTTGTCCTCCCGCCTACACCAAATCGCCAGCGCATAGCCGTTCCCGCACACTATTCCTCCTCGTCACCACCAGAGTCAATTCCACCCTCCCAGCCCCCATAGCAGGGCACACGTCGCACCGTATCTAGTCCACCTACACTGTTTGTTAGCTAGCCTATATGCACATGTACCAAACTAGGTCATTCTCCGCGCCCTGAGCAAACCGGCGAGACCCGCCCACCTGAGCAGCTCGCCGTTGCCCGCGTCCGTCCCGGCTGACGCCGCGCCACCCCAACCTCAAAGCTCAGCGCATGCGCCAACAGCAGACGACACCGGGCGAAGCAATTGTGCGATAGAACATGACGTCTGACGGATGATGTTCGATACTCTGTGAGGGCACGTACGAGGCCAAGGGTATGGTAGCCTGAAGTATAATAAAGAATCTCTAAATCCTTTCCCACCTCCTGATCCATGTCCAAGGCAAGCACGGCCGACTAGGTAAAGAAGGGAGTAGCCTCATATGCAACATCAACCAAAATCATAAACAACGATAGCATTGCAACTATGCGAATAAACAAAAAAAGTCAAGGCGTCAAAATCTTCCGAGCATGTGCGTCCGAAACCATACCGTACTGATACACTACTGTGCGTTTTCGGTACCGTACGTATTATATCCTATATACGCGCAGAGACGAGTCGGTTAGCAATGTGAGCATACGCAGACACCCCACACTCGTAGGACGGACGGACGCGTACTCCAGCACCCTACTCCGCGTCCAGCAGCCTCACGCCTTCCTCCCACTCTGCCCGCTCGATGCCCCCAACAGCGCGACACACGGGGCACGCAACGACGATCATGCCATCCCTTTCCTCCTGCTCTTGCTCCTGTTCCCCCTCCTGTTCGCTGCTTCCCCACCCCGCGACGCGCTCGGCCTGTACGAGGCACGGTAAGTGGAACGCATGAGCGCACACGCGCTCGCCGCCGACGCCCGGCAACGGCCGGACGCCAACCCGCGCGAGCTCGCGCGCGGGAACGGGCTCCTCGTCTGACGGGCCCGCGCCGCACGATACGTCGTCACACCGCCAGCCCCTCGCGCGCTCGGCAGCCTCGACGCGCTGCCGGAGCGTCGGACCTGGTGGGGTGGGGGGGCGCCACGGCCGCTTCTCTCGCGGAGGTGCGGGCGCGGGAGGGCGAGGGCCCGCGGGGGCGGGTGGCATTGGAACAGTGAAGATGCTCGTAGTGCGCAAGTGCGTGCCGCGCGGCGGGACGTGAGGACCGGCGGGCGGTGGGATCGCGCCAGTAGGCGGAGTGCCGGCAGAGGGCAGGTTCGTGATGGGTGTAGGTGCATTCGGTGCGGGTGTGGGCGAGTTCGGGGCAGGCATAGGCAAGTTAGGAGTATGAGCCGGCGGCGGGCCGGGCACGGACGGGACAGGTCCGATCGGACCAAACGCAAACCCTGGCGGTATAGCTGCAGCGCCGCCAGCAGGTACGCCTACTGTCACTGAGCCAGGTGCATTTCCCGTCGTCGGCGCAGGCGCAGCACCCATAGTCGGCGCAGGCGCGGGCCCCGTCCTGGGCCCGATGGGCGTGAAACCAAAAACGATGTCGATGAACGTCGACGTCCCGGGTGACGGCGGCGGCGGCGGCGGGCGGCGGAAGGGCGGGAGCGGGTTCACATGGGGCAGAGGCGGGTTCACATGAGGCAGAGGCGGCGTAGGGCCGTGCGCCGCGGGATGTTGCGCAACGCGGGAGGGCTCCTGGGGTGCAGCGCCAGGCTGTGCGCCAGATGGCTGATGTGCATGTGCAGGGCCAGCTGCCGTTCCAGATGGTTGGTGTGCAGGGCCAGCTGCCGTTCCAGACGGTTGGTGTGCGGGATCAACCGCCGCGCCAGATGGCGGGTGTGCAGCACCGGCCACTTCGCCAAGTGGCTGAGGAACAGCCGCCTGCACATCTGTAGGGAGCTGAGCCGCTGGCGGACTCTGCGCAGGCGGAAACATGGAAGCAATCATGGCTTCCATGATGCGTAGCAAACTCGGCTCCTCGCCGCCCTCGGCGAGTATGCGGGAGTATTCGTTAATGGAGTTCATAATATCCTGTGCCATGGCCTCTGCGTCTGAGAGTAGCCGTGTACCTGCGGTCGGGAGTGCGCCGGGGCCCGGGTTCGCGTGGGCGTTGTTGTCGGCGGGGTGGGGTGTGTTGATATCCGGGACGTCTGGCTGCGCTGGCGGCGGTGTTGGCGGGTCGGCTACAGTCATCGCATCCGCCATCGCTACACCTGTTGCATCCTCAGCCGCCGGTGTTTGAGAGCGCACAAACGCGCCGAATGAACGCATCATATCGTCGAAGACGGGCGTGCCGGGCGGCGGCTGGTCAGACGGCAACGGCGGCGGGGTTAAGGGTGCAGTCGTCCTGGCCTGCGTATCGACTGGCGGCACGGGAAGTGATTCTTGTTGGGGCGCAGGACGCTGTTGCTCTGGCGATGGCTGTGGGTGCGGACGCGCGGGTTGTGCGTGCGTCGGCAGGGGCCGCAGCACGCGTGCAGGCTGAGGACGTGTCTGCGTCGGCGCCGGCGCAGGTATAGGAATCATGCCGAACACATTGTTGAATATCTCGAGCGGCGCAAACCCGCCAAACCCAGCGGGCGCTCTAGCCCCAAACATCCCCCCTCCGCCCCCCTCGTTCGTGAGGCCCTCTGGGTCGACGTTGAACCGGCACGCGGGGCACGTCGTCTGGAGCGGACGGGTGAACCACGGTAAGAGGCAGGCCGAGTGGAAGACGTGCGCGCAGGGCAGCGCGACAACGCGCGGCAGCGGCGCTGTGTCGGTGTCCGCATCGTCGACGGCGGCGCCGTCGGAGTGAGGCGCTGAGTCGACGTCCATACCGTCGCTTTCGCCCTCGTCCTCGCCCTCGCCTTCATCCTCCATCAGCCCCTCCATACAAATCGCACACCCCCCACCTCCCTCACCCGCCGCCGCCTCCGCGCGCACAAGCCGCCGCAAGAGCCCACCTTCGACGGGTTCAAGCCCACGCAGCAGCCGCTTTGCACGTTCGGGGTTCTCCGGCAGGATCGAAGACCCGGGACCGAAGAACATGGGGAGGAGCGCCGCGAGGGCCGGGGACGGCTGTCGGAACATTGCGCCGGGGACCGCCGGTCGCGGCTGGTCGGCCGCCGGCGGGTGCGCTTGGCCGGCCGCTGGTGGGTGCGCCTGCTCCGCTGCCGTTGGGTGCGCCTGCTCCGCTGCTGGTGGGCGCGCCTGCTCCGCTGTCGGTGGGTGCGTTTGCTCCGCTGCTGGCCGTTGCCCTTGACTATCCGGCCTCGGCGGCGCGCGGGCTAGTGCGGGTATTTCAAACCGCAGGTGCATTGTGACTGGTGCAGCGCCAGCGTCGCGGAGGGTGTCGGCGACGACCTGGCGGAAGCCGGGCAGAGGGGGACCCTGACCGGGAGGGAAGGGGCCGGGGGTATGCGGGTGAGCGTGGGGCTGTGGCTGCGGGTGCGGGAGCTGTTGCGGGTGTGATTGTGATTGCGGCTGAGGGTGAAGGTGTGATTGCGGCTGAGGGTGAGGATGTGATTGCGGGTTTGGTTGGCCAGCGTGTGGCTGGGATGTTGGGGTATGTGGCTGCGGCTGCTGGCGCAGCGGCGGAATCGTGTCAGCTAGGTGAGCTGTTAGTAAGACAGCTCGCACGGGGTACAGCGGGGACGGACGGCGGTGGACAGGCGGTGGCGCCTCGGGGTCCTCGATCTCCTCGATGACGACATGGCGGCGGGGTAGGAGAGGCGCAAGAGGAGGCGCAGGAGCAGGCGGCATCTGTTCGTCCTCCACAAGCATCATCTCGACGTCGTGCTCTGATGCGGCGTCCCAGAATGGATGCTCGTGCTGATGTTCGTCCAGCGAGGGGTCGGAGGCGGACTGAAGCGACGGCATTGAGCTTGCGGCATCTGAGTGCGTGTAAGGCGTGTGGGCGGAAGCAGGCGCTAAGTCAGGCATCTCCTCGTCGTGATCGTGTGACGGGTAGCTAAGTTGGGCATCTTCGGCCGTCACTGGACCTTCGTCGTCATTCTGAGCGTCAGACGGTGAGCGACCGGCGGGGCGTAGCGCAGAGGTGCCTACACGGTGCTGGCGTCCGTCGAGCTGTGCGCCATCGGCCGTGCGACGGAACAACGAGTTGAAAGCGCTGGAGAGGATGCGGGTTGGGCGTATACGGTCGGCCATGGCGGTGTAATGGCGAAATGAAAGGAAGGAAAGAGGGCGCGGAGTGTTTTAAGGGAAAGGCTGTGGATGACAGAGCACGACTCGGCGGGGCGAGACGGGCGAGACGGTCCCAGCTCGGTCACTGGTGTGCCACCGAAGGTGCGCGAATGAACCAGAAACAGTCGCCTGTTTCCACGGTCACCTGACTCTTCTCCGGGAAACTTCGTTTGTCTGCCCTGCTCCCGTATCTCGTCGAGCTGGGTTTATTGCCTCCTTTGTGCGGGAGAGTAGAGAAAAGGATAGAGAGCAAGTCGATGACGCACTATCGATGTGTCCAGGACTCCGGTCCGGATTCTCCGGGTCTCGTGTCTCATCAATGCCTCGCCCTTTCATTCATTTGTCTTCCACTCCAAATACAGCTATCTTCCTCTGCGATAAGTGCGTCTTGCAAACTTCCCTGCACCCCACTTTGTGTTAATGAATACCAATTCTAGCCATCCCTTCTGTCTCTCGAAACGATTTACGACCGTTTCTCAGTATCTGACATCCAACTCCGGCAACAGACTATTTTTACTTTTCTCTAGAACTTCTCCCAAACTCTCGACCTTTTCTCCACAGCTACAACTTGGGCCAGATCGGAAAGCTGTGCTATGCGACCCGTAAGTCGATGAACGACCGCCATGCGGCAGAACGCGCGATCAAGGGCAGGATGAAGCTAACGCGGGCGCCGAACGGCAAAGCAATCATCGACTCAAATATAGAAGCGGTGTGTCGTCCTAGGACGATGCATGCGCGAGCCGCTCGTAATAACGACGATAGTACGAGGTTGTGGTGGAAACCGGGCAGCATGGGCCATTGTACTTGGTGCCATCATCCGCTCTACGCTGACTCGCGTTCGTGCTGATTTCCAAAGACGAGAAGGGCAAAGTCGTAGACGCGCGCGCGGTACGAAAGCACTGTCGGGTCGTTGCTGTGAGCTGTGAGGATCTAGCACGGGCGCGAATTCTTAACTTGCGCCGCTACGTTCCATCAGCACTCAGTGTACTAGTTGATGGACCCACATCGCAACATAACTGAACCGCACGTTCCTCCTGTATAAAGGTGCTCTGTGTCGCCTCGCCGGTGCCGGCATCGCCTCGCGCCCTTCGAATGAATCTCATGGACGACACATCTCGCTATCATACACGAAATGGCGACGATGTGCCACTTACTCCTCTACTCCCCGAACAACGACTTTCAAATACTGACACGATGCAGTCGTCCATCTCTCTCGATTCTACGCTACAAACCGGCAGACCGCGACGCATTGGAATAATTTCGGTTCTGCCCGCGCTGATTTCGTCTTTAGTGGTGGGCGGTCTTGCCGCGGCTCTGCTCTCATGGCCATTCTCCCGGCGCGTCTTTCCAAATGCTCAGTCTACGTCTACGCCCTTCTCAGGAGCCATTGTCGCAGACGAGCGACCGCAAGGCAACGCAGGTCTACTGTACCTAATCACCTCCACTACAGGCAGAGGCGCACAGTCTGGAACGACTCTGTACGTGCTGATCATATCCTCTGTCGCTGTAAGCACCTTTCGTTGGTAAGTAGAGCATACGTCACAGCTGATGTGAAAGCTGTAGGTTCACGTTGTGTCTTTCACGACGCCTTTCGTGCTTGCAGTCTTCGGCTATTGGCTTGCATATCTTTGGGTTTGGAACCAGGGCCTAGAGAACACAAGGGCATTACCGACACCCCAGCAATACGGCTTCCTCTTCGGGCTGTGTAGCCAACCGGGCTTTCTGAACGTGTATGCAACTACCAGATACTTGATAATTGGCCGCAAGAATAAAGTCAGTGCCCCTGCCATGCTACCGCTCACACTAGGCGGCGTCGTCTGCTTCATTCTCATTAATTTCGCGCTAACGTGAGTCCGGCGCTACGTGCTGTAAGCAAAGCGAACTTACTTAATGAATCCAGCCTCTCAGACCTGTGGTTGCATGCCGCTTCCAGCACTGTGCCGTTCAATGCAACCTCGCCATTCAGCGCTTCATTTCTGCCTTCGGTCGGGTACAAAATCAATACGACCATGTGCCCAGGCCCTTCTGACATTGTCGAGAATACGTCCGATCACAGCACCGACCATTATGCCAACTGCATGAGTTTTGAAGCGGGGAGTCTCGCTCCTAATGCTGCCCTCAGTCGACCTGTCGAGATCGATGGCACGGCCGTCCTTCTCCCACTCAACCTTCCCCTTGGCGTCAATAATCTTACTTTTCCATCATTCGGCATCCGATCTCAATGCATGCCCACGACTGATTGCAGGACAAGCCTGCTGTCTGAGAACGCCAGTGTCTGCCCAAGCTTCGTCCCTCCTTACAACTTAAGCTCCGACATTCTCATAACTTCTCAAGAGGCTGGGACGGATGCGAGCCTGAACCTCAGGGTCGCTCAGTTCAATCTTTCGACCCGGGCCATAACTTTCAGCGGTGGTGACTCAAACGGATATCTGTTTAATTCTAAACTCAATCCTGCCGGCGCGCGTGTCAGCTTTTTCCCACCACCAAGTGCTTTCCCGGACACAGATCCACTTTCTTACCTGCATTCCTCCACAGACTTCGCCTCACAAGGGATATACGGCGTTCTCATGCCCGTAGTCGATAACCCAAATAGCGGCGGAGATCCTTTGACCTTCTTCATCGCGGAGTGCGAGGTCGCCGTGTACGATGTGCTTGTCTCGTATAACGCCTCTAATGGGACCTCTTCCCTCGGGCTGTCCAGCACATCATTGTCGGATTTCAACACGACATCTACGCTGCTCGCTGCTCTAGACCCATCGTATCAGAACATTTTCTATCCAAGCCTCACAGATGCGCTACTTAACTCTGTCTCCACTTTACCCGTTGACGCCTTCATCGACATTCTCTCCCGCAACCTTTCCGCTACAATGCTCAGTATGGCGGCGCCATTGCTCGAGAGCGATAAGGCAAAGAGCGGTGAGAACGTAACGCCCCTCAGCCTGAGTCGATACCCACTCGCGCCACTGTTCACCATGGCCACCCTCTTGACCCTTTACGCTCTTCTCGCACTCACGCTCAGCGCCGCACCACTTGTCCTATCAGCGTCCGAGGTTGTCCCTGGAGAATACGACGCATCAGTGCGACGTGGTGCACATGCGACAGCAGTTGAGCTCGCCCAGCGGCGATTATTTGAGCCGATGGCCGTTGTCGCAGACCGGTTCGCAGTGCAGTATCCTTCGGAATCCACAAGCTCGAGTGATGGCAGGGCCTCCGCGGTGAAGCTGGAGGATATTCCTGATACGATGAGGGTTGGTGTAGGTTTTTATTCATACCCTGGCGTGGACAACGGTGATCTTGAGGAGGACGAAGGTTCAAGTTGGCGGAGGCGACGCCGTATATTTGTACTAGATGCGATACAAACCACAAGTAAGCTCGAGGCTAGATAAGTGTACTATCATAGGACTTTAAAATATACTTAATTACTTGATGTCCCCTGCTCCATGTTTTCGCACTTCTATATCTCCCAAGCTAATGGCGCAGGCCGAGGACAGCACCAGTGAGACCAACGACCAACCCGATAACGATTGACTGCCAACCCTAACCCCGAGACGTGCGAAGGGCCGGACGGTCACGATCAAAGGACGCCGACGCGTCATTCGAGTACACGACGGTCACGACCTTCCCCCCCTTCCCGTCTCATCCTTTCATTGCCTGGGGGTCTGCGTGGAAATACTAGCTGGTAGGAGACGTAATGACAGCGAAGTGAGCTATCTGTATGCTCTCTGAATCATCCGACGCATTCCCTGTAACCTGTCCCACGATGCAAATTTTGCCCGTCACTGGAGGCTTAGTGTCGCAGGAATACAACGAGATTGGGAACGAGACTACACCCACCCCTTATGATACTGTACAGAGACTGAAACGATGCGATCTTTGATTGTGACCCTCTGGCCTACGATAAGCCGTGAGGTCTATCCATTCGAGCCCCTCTGCCGCGGCCGAGTCGTATTTGCTCTTCCATCGTGATGTATACCTTGCGCAACCTTCCTATCCTATGAAGCAGCACTATCACCGACGACGCAACTGCCCACGCTAGAACGACTCTCCGAAGCTTCCCGTATCATATACGTACCCGAGCATCGTTGCAAGTTATACCTTGCTTGCGCGCAGCACAGGTACAGCGACCGCCTTGTTCCCACGACACATCAGTGCATTTATGAGGCGGCTTACAGTATATCAGGTCATCCCATGGACGGATAAGTATCCGGCGGGTATATATCCGGCACCTCGCAGAGCGGCGCGGTCGACAGCGTCCATCATGCCCTCTCTTCTTGGTGTCGTCACCCTGCTCTGCGCGTCCGGCGCCTTGGTGCTCTTCGCGAGATGGTTGAGCAAGATGCGCCAGGTCTAACCTTAGTAGTATACGAAACCGCGGCGCACACTCATATTCTCACTTTGCAGCTCGCGGACATCCCGACCATTGGCTTCACCGCGCCATTCTTCTCATACATCACGGCATTCACGTTCCTGATAAGGGGGAAAGCTATGCTCGAGGAAGGGTGAGTCGACCTTTCCTTACTTAAATCTTTGCTCCGGCTAAGGCTGCGCTGTCCGGAGCTATCAAAAGGTCGTTATGCTCGCGACTCTCTCCCCACGGCCTCCGTGGCACGACTGATGTTTTTCATCGGCACAGTACAAGCCCGGCGTGTTCAAAATTCCAGATCTCGACTGCTGGAACATCTTCGTTTCTGGGACACGATGCGTCGACGACATCCGCAAAGCACCAGACGACGTCCTGTCCACGCATGAAGGCCTTTCGCGGGTAAGTTCTTGTCATCTCGTGCTGCAGACACCAGAAACGACGCGTCCTTCGTAGAACTTGCAGACGCAGTATACCATGGGTCCCGAAATCAAGAGCAACGAATACCATATTGACGTCGTTCGCCACGACCTGACACGCAATCTGGACGCGTTGTTCGGTGCCGTCCACGAGGAACTGATCGCTGCATTCGAGCATTACGTCCCTGTCGGTAACGATGGAGGTGCGCGCCGGATTTCCGTGGTACCTTCGGACATGACTTGATAGGTACAGGCTGGGTGAAGGTAGATGCGATGAGCACGGCTCAGAAGATTGTATCGCGGACAAGCAACCGCGCATTTGTCGGCCCTGATCTTTGTACCGTTTGCTCTTCGCATCTTGTCTCCATCCTGACGAAGATATAAGGCCGGAACGAGGATTACACTAGCTTGAACATCGAATACACTATCGATGTCGTGACCATCGCGACAGTCCTGAGACTGTTCCCAGACTGGTTCAAGCCGTGTGTTTCCAACTCCTGACCGTCATCCCTAGAGACCTTTTGCTCACATTTTCGATAGTGTTCTCGGCCGACTGATCTCTCTCACCAAGCTGTCGAAGCAAGTCCACCGCGCGAAGCGACATCTCCAGCCGCTCATCGAGGAGCGCCTCCAAGCAGACGCCAGCCGTAGTGTCAGACGGGATGAACAGCCGAAAGACTTCCTTCAATGGCTCATCGAGACCGCGGACGATAGCAAAAAGACCGTCCGCGACCTTACGTGGCGGATTCTGACGACCAACATCGCCGCTATCCACACGACCTCTTTCGTGCGCCGCCGATTGTGCTGTCGTTGCTCTCCTCCCCGCTGACGCAGCTCTGGCTTCGCTCAGCTGCTAACTCAAATCCTGTACCGTCTTGCTGCGCATCCAGAGTTTGCAGGACTTCTGCGCGAAGAGGTGGAGGCGGTTGTCCGGTCAGACGGCTGGTCTAAAGCGGCGGTGAACAAGATGCACAAGGTCGATAGCTTCATTAAAGAGACCTTGCGTATGGACGGCAACGCGACAGGTGCGAATCCTCCAACTGACCTCGGACATGACGATGAGAACATTTATTAACTCTGGCCTGGCAGCCGTGCTGCAGCGCTGGACGCTTAAGCCCTTCACCTTCTCGAACGGCGTGCGTGTTCCAGCGGGTGTGATGATCTCTTGTACTATGCGCGAGATGCACCACGACGAGGAGCTATATGAGGATCCCGAGGTCTTCAAGCCATGGCGCTTCGCCGGTGCCGACGCGGAGGCTGAAGCAGTGCGCTCGGAGAGTAAACGCTTGCCCCTCGTCATGACGTCGAGCGAGGCGCTCACATTCGGTATCGGACGGCATGCATGGTGCGCCGCTATCGTGCTGCACGTCAAACGTGGCTCGCTTTCTGACGATGACTTCTACAGCCCAGGTCGGTTCTTCGCTGCGAGCGAGGTGAAGACCATGCTAGCGCATGTCGTGCTCAATTACGATATTCGGTTCGCGGATGGGAACGGTTACCCTCCGAACATGTACATTGGCACGGCATGTGTGCCTGCAAAGGTGGATCTGTTATTCAGAAAGCGGAGGGTATAGCTCTGGACCGCTCTAAGACCTCTGGACCTCTTGTAGCCACTATCCATCCGCCTACTTCCACAATACCGATCCCAGCATATTCCGCATGCTGTCCCGAAAAAACGGCGAATTGAAGAGGCGGTGCTGTCACTTCAAACGTGTCGGTAACGATAGAGCAGCAGTGGGTACCCCCGCACTCCCCTAGCAGCTCTCGCTGCAGCCCAGTGCACGAGTAGCCGCGAGTGCGAGAGAACTTGAGGCGGAAATTCGATAGCGAACCGGCCTTGACACCGACAACGAGGAATACCGACATGGATATATGCACTATGTCGCAGGTGTCTTTGCAACATGAGTCCAGCAGCCTGAGTCCATGGGCCGCAAATCCGCGCGAAGTTCAAAGTTCAGACCCGCTTAGGACCGGTGGCTAAAATACCATCGATGCCGTCCCCTTCGTAAAGCCGCACCGCGAGACCGCGCAGACGAGGGCATAGGGTGCTGTCGCAGGAGTAAGCGGGGCACTTGCGAGCTCGCCGCCCGCCCGGTCGTGCACTCGCATCCCCGCTCCAGCCAAACGTTGTCCACGCTCCGCGAGATGGTGAGACCAACGCCGTTCTGATCGAGAGAATGCGCTGAGAGGGAACCGTGGGAAGCGAGGCGCGCGGACGCCACGTGAGGCGGAGCGTTAGACACGTCGCGGGTCCGGGGGCAGTCGGGAGTCGGAACCGCCTGCCAGCTGTCATCGTGCTCGACCTCGCGATCTAGTGGCAGAGATACAGGGTAAGCGAGGACGAGGAATTGCGTGGCAGGAGGGCAAGGCAGTCAGGTGCTGAAGCCGCCGTGCACAGAGCGTACTGTACGGCCGGCAACGGATTGCGTCGGGACATCGCGGTGCGCGATCGACGCTTGACGTTCTACGGCACTGCGAGAGGCGAGTTGTGCATATCCGCGGAGTTGATTTCGTGCGTGGGTGAGAACTCCTTCGTGAAGTGCCGTCTGGGCTCGGGGCTATTCCTGCGCGCCGCCGGCGGCCCCAACGAAGCGACGGCACGCACCAGCAGCTCCACCGGCCTACCGGGGCGGAACAAGACGTCTCCCGGCGGCCGCCCAGCGGAGTGCTTTAAGTTGGCGCGGGCGTGGAGGGCCTAGGGATGCGCCTGCGATCACTTGCGAGCGGGTGGGCGGCGCGGGGCGATAAGTGGTAGACGGAAAGCGTCTGATGGTCTGGGGCAAGAAGTAAGGGTCTGTGGGAGGGCACAGGGGAGAGAGCGGGGTGACGGCGATGGCACGACGTTGCTCATCCCGGGCGAATGACGGACGCGGTCTTGGCGAGGGCGGCGATTCTCGTTGTGGTCGTTCGAGAGCCAAGTCAACGACGCGGCGACGAGATGTGGATAATAGGCCGTCGATCGAGGAGCGGTCGACCCTGGCGGAGAGCAGGGTCGAGCTGATGGCGGCGGGGACGAGAGCGTAAACGGAAATTGAAGGACGGGCGCGGGGCAGGTGACTTTGGACGGAACGACCACCGGTTGACGGTTGGACGTCCTCGTTTGCGGGGTACTTAAAGCCCCTGTCGCACTCCGGACGCGGGCTTGGCGTTCCTCCTGCCCTCACTTCACCCTCTCGTCTAAGCCCTTCGCCCGTCGCCTGGCGCGTCCTTTCGTCTTACCGCGACACCACGAACGGCCCTCTGCACGACCGCCATGCCCCACCGCGAGTTTTCGGACCATGTTATCTCCCTCTCGCGCTCTTTTCTCAGCACCAGGGCCGCTGCACCCGACCAGGCGCGTCGTGTCGCGTTTTCGGGATGGTATCGATCGGCCTGACGTGTTTACCGCAGGGTGGTCTCTTGACCGGCAAGGATCCTACTCAATTCAACAGCATGGATCCCCTGCGCCTCTGGATCATCCAAGTCGGTGAGTACTGCAGCAGTCCTGTCCATGTGCTTCAAAGTACCTGCCGTGCAAGCATGAAGTTTTTTGGGGCATGCACAACAAGCTTGTGTATCGCTCGGCGCTATATCATCCGCTGTCTCCACCTTTAGCGACCTAGCACGGATAGCTCACGATGAACGCCAGGGATTATCATGATTACAACTCAGCTGCTCAGCCTCGTGCTGAGGCGGCTTAGGCAGCCTCGCGTCATAGCAGAGGTTCTCGGCGGCATCCTACTCGGTTCGTTTCCCCTTCACCTTCCACATTTGACCAGGGTCCGATCCCTCTCGAGGCCCCACCGCATTCGGCGCCATCCCCGGCTTCTCGAACCACATCTTCCCGACCGACTCGACGCCCTACCTCTCCCTCGTCGCCAACATCGGTCTCTGTCTCTTCCTGTTTCTCGTCGGTCTCGAGATCGAGACGGATGTAATCAAGAAGAACGCACGCTCGTCCGCCGCGATCGCCTTCGCCGGCATCTCGCTGCCCTTCGGCCTCGGCGCCGCGCTCGCCGTCCCGCTCTACAACCAGTTCATTGACCCTACCGCCGTCCGATACACGCACTTCATGCTCTTCACCGGCGTCGCGTACTCCATCACCGCCTTCCCCGTCCTCTGCCGCATCCTGACCGAGCTCAAGCTCCTCGATACCACCGTCGGCATCGTCGTCCTCTCCGCCGGCGTAGGCAACGACATCATCGGCTGGACACTCCTCGCGCTCTCCGTTGCCCTCGTCAACGCCGGCTCCGGCCTCACCGCGCTCTACATCCTCCTCGTCTGCCTCGGCTGGACCCTTCTCGTCCTCTTCCCCTTCCGCTGGTTCTTCGGATGGCTCGCGCGCAATACTGGCTCCGTAGAAAACGGCCCGTCAATATTCTTCATGACCACCACCGTCCTCTTCCTCTTCGCCTCTGCCTTCTTCACGGACGTCATCGGCGTCCACGCCATCTTCGGCGCGTTCCTCGCGGGTCTCATCGTTCCCCGCGAAGGCGGCCTCGCGATCAAGATGACAGAGAAGCTCGAGGACATGGTCTCCATCATCTTCCTCCCGCTCGTGCGCCCGTCGTCCTCTCCTCCGCCACCCCATCGCTGACGTTCTCCCTTCCCGCAGTACTTTACGCTCTCTGGCCTCTCGACCAACCTCCGCCTGCTCGATACTGGCCTTATCTGGGGCTACGTCGTCGGCATTTGTGCGCTCGCGTTCGTTGGTAAATTCGGCGGCTGCACGGCTGCGGCGCGTTTTATCGGCTTTAGCTGGCGCGAGGCGAGCACCATCGGTTCCCTCATGAGCTGCAAGGGGTGCGTATATTCTATCCTTTCCTTTGTACCTCTTCCTCATGTCCCCAGTCTAATCGAACTCATCGTGCTCAATGTTGGCTTATCCGCGGGGATTCTGACCCAAGTAAGCCAACCGCGTCTCTTAGCGCATAATATTAATGCCACCGCGCAGCGCGTCTTCTCCATGTTCGTCCTCGAGGCCCTGACGCTCACATGTCTGACGACGCCGCTCGTCTCGATCCTCTACCCGCAAGAACACCGCGTGCGCATCTCCGCCGCGGGGACCTTCAACAACGTCCAGGGCGAAGGGCCCGACCTCGAGCGCCGCGCATCCGGTAGCTCCGCGGACGACGCGGACGACGGCTGGAGGCGCCGCTTTACGTTCGTGCTCGACAGGCTCGAGCACCTTCCAGGTATGATGGCCATCGCGCAGTTACTGCCGCCTGCGCCGGACAATGCAAGCGAGAACGGCAACAGCAGCGGCGACGAGAGCGAGAAAGACTCGGAGCCGCGCCGGCTGTCTTTCGCGAAGAGGAGGCGGCACGATGAGCGGCGCAGCGTGCAGCTCGCGGCGCTCCGGCTGATCGAGCTCACGCGCACGTCCGAGGTCATGAAAGCCTCCGTTGCGGACTCACTCGTCCACACGGACCCCGTCCTCAGCGTCTTCCGCATGTTCGGCGAGCTGCACGGTCTCCGCGTCATCCCTAGCCTCGCCATTGTCCCGCACGAAGACCTCGCGGCGTCTGTCGGCGACCACGCGCGCGCGACGGGGAGCCAGCTCGTCGTTCTTCCCTGGCTTGCACCGCACGCACCCCCACCGCCCGCAGAACACACCGCACCGCCCATGTCCGGGCCCTTCGACGCGCTGTTTCGCACGGCCGCGCCAGACCACCGCGCCGCGTCCGTCCAGCACGCTCACTTCGTCCGCGCCGTCTTCGCGCATGCCGCCGTGGACGTCGCGCTCTTCGTCGACTGCGCGCGCCCCGCACCTAGCCCGCGCACGCACGTCTTTCTGCCGTTCTTCGGCGGGCCGGATGATCGGCTTGCGCTCGAGCTCGTCATACAGCTCTGTGCGAACCCCGCCGTCGCAGCCTCCGTCGTCCGCATCGTTCGACGCGACGTACCCGAGGAGGGTGTGCGCGCTCCCGAGCCTGCGCTCGTTGCAGACCACACGGCAATCAACGCGCAGACCGTCGCATCCGTGCGTTTCTCCCCCCTTCGCCGCGTCTTCCTGACAAGCTGACCCGCCCCCGTACCAGACGACGGGCTTCCCCGACACTGTCTACGGGCATCAGAACACGCAGACGCGTCTGCTCTCCGAGACCGCCGACGCCGTCGCATGGACGCGCCACGCATCCTCACCGCCCCCACGCGCAGCATTCTCCGAACTCGCGACGCCCTCACCGCTGCGCGCCGCCGTTGGGCGCGCCGCGGCGCTCGCAGCGGAGGGCGGCGCGCGTCTGCTCGTCGTCACTGGCCGCGCGCGCAGGCTTGCGCCGGAAGATCATAGTGCGGAGTTGAAAGAGATGGAGGTGGGTAGGGAGCGTGTGGGGAGCGAGGTTAGGAAGACGGTCGGGGATGTTGCGACGGCGTTTGTGCTTGAGGGTGTGCAGGCTGGGTTGCTTGTGATGCAGGCTGTTGTCGCGGCGGCGTGAGCGGGAGAGGTGAAGGGCAGTGAAACGCATCGGTCACGATCTAATGAAGCACTGGCATATTCTGTAACGATACCATCACAACTGCAACGCTTGTTTTCTGTGCTACTATGAGCACGACGGAGAGGAAGAGGAAATCGCTGGTGTTTTGAAAAACATACGTGTCAGCTCCAGGCATGCTATACGGAGCACGAATCGATCGACCGGACTCGTCCTGTGGATGCTGATTATGACCGAAAGACACGGTCACGTGCGGCTTATCGCCGAAACGCGTACTGCAGCTGCCGATTGGTCAATAGTCACTGCAGACCGCGTACGACCTGCAGTGCTTTCGTCGCGTAACGCTTTGTCTCCTACGTACATAGGTGGGCTGCTCCTGTTTTCTGTGTTTGCGAGCGTGAGGAAGGGACACGGGCAAAGACGCTATGCGTCTCAGAGGCCCAGGCATCGGTCTTTGACCTCGGGGATCTTCAGCTCAACGCCCCATCTTTGTGCGCGCACCGCGGTCCTCATCCGTCGTGCAGTAATGGAACGCTTGCGTACAATGGTACGCAGAGACTTTCCGTTGTGTCTTTGCACCGCAACATATTGCATGCTGTTACTTCGCTAACGCAGTCATCAACGTATCACCTCATGCAGCTGTTTTCTCAGCGAAGCGGAAGTCCTGAAAAGAGCGACGGTGTCAAGTAGATCGAGGCTAGAGGAAATAGCTACAAAGCAGGCCACGTGACACAACGAGCGACAAAGAACGTCCCAAGTTCAACGAGAAACGGCTCAAGTCCTGAAGAAGTCCTGAAGGATACGAGAAGATGAAATCGCATATCCATAAACTCACTCATACGTCGGCGGCAGATCCAAGCCCGCCGCCCTGATCTGTGCCACCTCCCTCCTCAATACGTCCATCTCCGCTCTCAGACCTGCCGAGTCACCGCTCTCTCTTTCCTCTCGTGAACCCGGCGCGTGCACCTCTCCCGATGCTTCGGAGCCGGAGCCCGGCGACCACGGTGGAGGCGGCTCGGAGCGCGGCACGTCCAGCAGCGAGTCGCTTTGGGTGTACTGAAGATGCAAGAGCGTTTTGGAAGAGACGGGCCTGTTCGTGTCCGGGACCCGGAGGCGCGTGAGCAGCTCGCAGCGGGATTCCCCACCAGAGGGAAGATGTACGAACGGCCGCCGCCGAGCGCCGTCTTGCTTCTCCGGATGCGCGCCGGCGCGGTGTCGGCGTCTGCGGACGACGAAGAAGACGAAGACAAGGGCACCAACAACGGCGAAGCCTGCGGCGCCGCCAACGACTGCGATAGCGATGACGTTTGCTCTGGATCCCATGTTTGAGGAAATGCGAGAGGGAGGGCTAAAGCCAGCTGAGGCGCTAAAGGACGGGCGCTGGATCGACAGCGCCATCGGCGCAAATACCGAGCCGGCTCCCACAGAGCCTCTGCCATACATAGGATTCCCGCTGCCGTTGTAGACTAGAGGCCAAATATCGCCGCTCTTGTTCGAACTGACGAAGGAATGGAGCCTGGAAACGAGGGTGCTTCGGACCATTAAGTCGCTAACCAGGCTCGCCACGAACATGTTCCAGCTCACGACAACGGCCGTGCTGGACCCGCTATTGGTCGAGATACCATAGGCCGCTGTATTCGAGCCGAGGAGTCCAGAGATCAGAGACTGTTGACCACCATAGACCTGCGGTAAATTTCCCCCCTCAACAACGCTCTAGACGAGTAGGGAGCAGGACGTACTGCGGGTTCCGCAACAGATAGATTGAGCCACTTATCCGCAAAGAGGTTGTAGCCGGTAGAAGATGAATTCTGCGAATTAAAAGATGCGAGAAAATTATTCGAGCTTCCCAGTGCGCCTCCTGCTTTCCACCGACTATAGAGGTTACTCGCAGCATCCTGTCGCAAATGTAGCACGTCAGGGCACAATGCCAGTCGATGGAATGGAAAGACGCAGACCGAATACCTCGCCGCGTCGTCGGATACATTGAGGTTTAATGCGATGGCCGACATGGCTTTCACACCGATTATCCCCTTTATTGCGAGGTTTGTCTCATTGAGCACGGGAGATGGGTCGGTTGGCATCCTTTTCAAGTTTGGTCACTGGCCCGTGCATTTGCGAGAAGACAGGACATACTGATCTCCGAGAGCCATTGCGTGATCTACGAGGTAATCTGCCCATGACCTAAGCAGGCCGTACTAGAGAAAGCGAAAGGTCAACTAGGATAAGATATTCTTGATCAAGACGCACGTAGGTCTCGACCTGTGATGAGTCGCCACTGAACAAGGCTTGCGCGTAGCTCATGATAAGCATGTTACCCGTCTCTGAACGCCAATGATAAGATCACAGCTATGAAGAAGTGAAAGACAATCATACGCTCTACGGCGCTCTGTTCGTGAGCCAGGTTCGCAAGCGTGATATTCGGATAGGTGCTCGCTGATCGAAACAGACGATTTAATGTAGAAGTCCATCCGGAATAAATGAGGGTGCTCACAAAGATCGGGTGCCGCGTAATCAAAACCATATAATGACGAGCTCTGCAAGCGGAAGAGCGGCTCGAGGAGCGGCTTGCCAAGGGATGGATCGATCGTCATAAACATCGGGAAAGACGCATAGAGCAGCTCAACCGGCTGTGTGCGGCTATTAACACTGCCACATCAGCACCTGGCATCCTTAATCAGTCGCAGGAAGACGCACGGATACGACTCATCTCCCTCGCGCACGAACAGCATCACGTCGCTCGTGTTCCACGCCCCATCCTTCCCTTTGGCAACTGTTAGCTCCGTATTCGCTATCGTCTGTCGTGCCGCGAGCGAGATGAGGTCTGCAAGCGCGCCACCGGTACCTTGCACCGCGTCATTCGCTGCATTCATAAGGGACGCATCTAGTGCGTTGGCAGCGGACGCAACCTGAGTGTAATTCGCGAGAATGTCGTTGACGAGCGTGGTCGAGTTGGAGTACATCGTCTCGTAGTACAGGAAGCGGTCTTGCTTGACTTGAGAGAGATCCGTTAGGGACACCGCAGGTGAACGCATAAAACCGATGGCGATAACGATGGGAGAGGATGTCGATGAGATCACGCCCAGGTCGTGTGAGAGCGCAAGGACGGGCCAGTCATGTTCGATTAAGCGTGGCGGGTCCGACATGATGCTATTGTTGAGCTTGCCAGCGACTTGGAACAGCCCGCGACAGTTCGGATCCGAATTGATCATATAGGTCACCCCAGGCCCCTACCGTAGGTTAGATGCGACAAGCAGAGGAGAGTAGTGGGTGAAAACGTACAGCGGCCGTAGCGTAATACGACGTCCCCCAGTTCGCCTGTCCGGAAATGTCTGTGTACACTTGTGGATTCAGGAGAGAAGACGAATGGATGATGTTCGGGCTTGTGCTGGCAGACCTCCAGGTCATGGTTTGAGCGTATGATCCCGACAACCATTCTGCCAACAATCAGAGAGAACATAGGAAACAGGCAGCATGGCCTAACGTACCTCCGGTTATGTCTGAATAGATCTGAATACTGTGGGCTTGACCATCGAGTGACGCGGCGTCTATGGAGATGTACGAGAACGGAATGGAATAGCTGACGAAGTCGCCTGGTGTGATCGGGCTGAGGAAAGTAAAATTAAACTGCATCTGTGTCCCGACGTTGAAGGTAAATATCGTCCGCGTTGGCGTAAGGATCATGTTGGTGACAGTGAGGGTAGTGACAGTGACGTTATACGCAGGGCTCTGCCCTAGCCATCGGTATGTGGCATTATCGACCTTCAGGTATCCTGACAAGCCTAGGATCTTGGCCTGATGACGAGGCAGCTGAATATACGATTCAGAATTAACCACGCGGAACTTACTGTTGACAGAGGCAGGCCGACAGTGGGGTAGAGGCTAGCGATATCGGAGAGGTTTTGGGAGTCGATGCGAGAGTTGAAATACGCCGAACGAGCTGTGAGGGGGATATTTCCGGGAAGAAAGGACGACTGCACAAGGGCAGGGAAAACGTGAACGGACAAAAGAAAGAGAAACAGGGAAAAAAAGCGTGTCATGGCAGCGGAGGCAAGCTCCAAGGCCGCGCGAGGGTTACGCCAGCGTAGACCGTAGGAGAACTATCAAGAAGGAAGGGAACCAACGTTTCCTGGGTACGTCGGTCAGAACACAGGTGTGTATATTAGAGCCCCAACTAATGCAAGGACAGGTGTGTACTAATTGACAATTATCGTATGTAGGACGTGATCCGCCTTGCGCTGGGAACAAACGTGGACAAGTCTCACCGGATCCATGGTGATTGGTGGCCCGGATTGGTTCGATCGCCATGTAATCAACGCACCCAAGCTATGTTTGCCCCTATATTGTCGCTTAGTTACATACTAGCACTGCCCTTTTGGTTCTTTCTGAGGACATCTAACCATCTGCCCTAAGCCTGGCACAATCTCTTGACCAATCCTGCGAGGAAATTCACCGTGATTGAATTATCGCATAGAGGAATTGAGCCCTCGCGGAATGACGACAGGACCAGTACTGACGCAGGGTGAAGAAAGCACGGAAGAAGGCCGAAGAGCGGTGTGAACACGTGAACATTCGTCACCAGCGGGACGCAAAATTTTCGGCGGAGCCGTCGACCGGACTCAGCTCGGCGCCGTTGGTACTGGCGCCTTTCCCAGCGGCCTCGTGTAACATATCAGGCTGCCCTTCTCACCTTGACGTTTCGTGTCTCACTTACACTAGCGACCTCTGATGGATTTGCTCTCTCCACTGTGCACCACTTCTCACTATGCTGACAGTTTCCCATGAGAAGGCCAATCAGCTTGCTCTGGGAAGCGTGCACCACATGCTTGTCGTCACCCAGATCTCAGCCTTGCGCCAACCCTGGCGTTAAGCCCGCTTTGGCGCCTGTACCAGCCTACCGGGACAGGATCGCCCTGTACCTAATAATCGCGACAAGAGTATGAATAAACGAAACCAATAACTATTCAGCTCTTGTCGTAAGTACAGAAGTGTATAGCGTAAACTGGTAGCAGCGCCACCACTGTCACGAACTTTCCCTAGACATTGGACGCCAGTTGCTTCTCATGCTCTACTATCTTCAATGGCGACGGTGGTGACGGCTCAACGGTGAGCGTGAGAGGCAAGGCCCGGCGACAGCTGCCCGCCCCCGCGTGCCAGAGCGTCGGGTTTCCCTGGTACCGTCTACGGCCGCGGGGCACGTAGACGCGCCCTCCGAGACCCCCTCCGCCGCCGCCTAGAGACGCTACCTTCGTCCGCACGTACCTTCGCTAAGCTCGCGATCTCCGCGCCGCAATCCTGCCCGTCGTGGATGACCGCGCAGGTCTTCGTCGGCAACGGGCCGCATAGATGCAGATTCACAGCAGAGGCGAGCACTGAAAGGTGCATTGGATGATTTTCCATAAACGAGTGTCTAAATCCTATCGGGGTTCCAGACCATAAGACAAGAGCGACGCACATTTAGAAACACGATCACAGATGACAGCGATACGTCAGTGCACCAATGGGAGAGAAACGGAACAAGCAACGGGCTGTGGCCATGCATTATGCCCAGCTTGGACGATTTTTTGAAATCTCAACAGCTTTGGAAACGAGAAACGATTTAAAAGGGGGTCCGACATCCACCCTTCCCTTTGAATATCAATTGTCACTCAGAAACACTTAGCACGCAGTGGGGGTCTCAGAGCGCCCTCTGTGTTATGCAGCTGGAAGCATGTTCAAATGCGGACCTTCACGGACCGTCTCGCCCGGCTTCTAGGCCAGGAGCATACATACCCCAAGCCGTGTCTGTTCAGGAGCCCGTACTAGTACCTCTTTAACGACGACAAACCCAGGCTTGACATCGTTGTCAAAGGTCAGCCGTCGTGGTGTGTGTTGTAGATTCCAAAATGACCGCATGCACGTCATACCTGGTTTAAGCAAAGTTATGCTAATACGTATACAAAGAGCCCTATAGCAGAACGATAGCGCTTTTTTGAATACGGCTCTCAAACACGTTATGAACATGTCGCTAGAAATCAACTCAATGTTTTGTAACTCCCGCTGAAGCAGACGAGACTCACCCGGTACGACATTTTTGTTTGTCACGAAGGAAAACAGTGGGTTACTCGACCCCGCGCAGAGCACACCTCGTACAAATGCCTGCGCAACGATACTGGCACCCGCCGTGTTTGTGTGTAGGTGATCAATGGGATAGAACGACGATACCGTCGCGTTACCGAGCGCCTCGAACTCACGAAGGACGAAATCGAAATGGTCTACGTATGCCACACCAGTATCGGACGCAGACGTCTGCGCGTAGCCCACGAAGCGGGAGGGGGCGGTGCCGACGATGAAAGGATTGTCTGGCGTCTGAGAGGACACAATTACCCTCGGGCCTTGGGCCTTGAATGAGTTCACGGCGTCTTCGATGTATCTTCACGGCCATTAGTGTGCTCCCCTTAGATATATAGAGCTTTAGTGACTGACTTCTCGAACGTGTACACGGTTGTGCCATTTCTAGCGATCGGTGTCAGCTGCTGGCCATTGCGATGCAACCGGAATAACGGACATATTGCACATCTCGGTCGTCCCAGTAGTCCCACAGACGCCAGTACCCGTCGCCGTCGCCCCTCCACCATCGTTATGACCGAATTCCTGCCCACGCGTTCAGCTCATTCTCTTGGCCGAGATAAGATTCCGCGAACAATGACAACGATATCACCGGACCGTACAATCGAGATCATGCTCGCGACTGCAGCGGAAGTCAGCATCTATGTTCGTGCTTGGGCGAGGGCAAGAGAAGTACCCACAGTGACCGAGGGTCGTAAAGGTCCGCGAGCTCGTGCCACCCACTGCATCGTTGACGACAGTAATATTTAGATATTTCCCGACCTGGGCCCCCCATCCTTGAATCACGCCTCCCGTGTTAAGAGCCATGGTTGAATCGCCAGCCAGGTAGAGTGTGGCCGCCGACGCGGCCGAAATGAAAGCGAAAGTGTTCGCAAATAGGGCGAGCGGGCGCATCGCACTGGACGGAGTATTAACAGGGAAGGTTCTCCCGCAGTTCTCAGGTCTTTATGTGCAACGTTTCCAGCTTCTGCGCATCGGTCCGCGCGGACATCTTAGAGGACATCATATGGGAGCGCATGCTTCCCACAAACAGGCACCGCACTTTCTTCGGATAGCAATCACGGCATTGCAGTCCTAGCCAAGTAACATCCCTGAACATTATCCATGAGCTCCTGAATGCCGAAGAGGAAACGACTGAGCATAAGCGTCATGAGATCTGTACCTCACTGGATGCATCGACAGATGCTAGGCATTTTCCCGCCCCGACTCGTTTTCGATGACAGACGTTTCTTCCGTCACGGGTGCACGGTATGACCTATACGGGCCGCTTCAGCAGCGGGTCCATGTATACGTGAGGATATTGTGACCTTTGCGCATGTGCTGCTCAGCGAACGAAGCTCACAAGATGAAAATTAAAAGTCACAAATTTACGCCTCCATCGCTCAGTGAAGAAGTTCAGTATACTATTATCGGGTCGACGAGGAAGCTCTTCCAGCGTCCTTCATCAATCATAGAAAGACGGCTACGGTCTTGTCGAGACAGCCGAGGGAGGCTATCGTACAGGTACCAACGAGATTCTGGTATGATACATACGCGACCAGATTGATTCCTTCCTTGTATCACAGACACGTCGCTGTTTCCGCACAAACTCAGAGACTGCATGCGAAAAAAGGGGAAGAGACTCACAGGGAACAACAGTCGTGTTCCTTACAAACGGACGCA
The DNA here is from genome assembly GCA_022160365.1 of Vararia minispora EC-137. Lineage (NCBI taxonomy): Eukaryota > Fungi > Basidiomycota > Agaricomycetes > Russulales > Lachnocladiaceae > Vararia > Vararia minispora. The sequence continues at coordinate 55,439 of MU273527.1, forward strand.
GCGGGTTCGCTGAGTCGCACAGGACGGCCCGAATGAACGTCTGCGCGACGATGTCCGCACCCTCTGGCGTCGTATGCGTGTGATCAACCTGATAGAAGGTCGACACCGTTGCATTGCCGAGTGCGGTATATTCCTTGATTACATAGTCGAAGTGGTCGACGTATGTCACGCCGGTGTCGCTAGCGGCGACCTGCGCGTAGCCGACGAAGCGTGGTGCGCCGAAGCCAACGAGGAAGGGGTCGCTTGGAGTCTGAGAGGAGATGATGACATGCACGCCTTTGGCCTTGAAGGTGTTGATAGCGTCCTCGATGTATCTGTGGTGACGCATAAGCTCCTAAGAGCACAAAGATGGGAATGTACAGACTTTTCCCAGGTGAACACACTCTGGCCACCCCTGTACAAGGGTAGCTTGTCAGCGTTGGAACAAGCAATCGTTCGAGGGGGTCCTCACTGGCCAACGCAGGTAGTAATCGTTCCTGGACCGAAGCAGGGTGCAAGAGCCGATGTTGTGGGATCACCGCCGTCATTATGTCCGAATTCCTTGGAGCAAGGTGAATGAGACGGACGATGGCATTCATTGAGGTCACATACGATGATGACGATATCCCCAGATACGACTGCCGCAGCCATAGAAGAAACTGAAGCTGCTTTAGTTGTCGAGCACAGTACTATGGCGAAGTGACTCACAACGGCCCTCGTTCGTAAAGCTCCTGGCACTCCTACCAGCGACCGCGTTGTTTACAACAGAGATGCTGAGGTAGTTGCCAACAGCAGTGCCCCAGCCTTTGTAGGGCTGGCCTCCGTCGTTCGCCATGGTCGAATCTCCCGCAAGATAAAGAGTAATTGCGTTCACGGACGAACCCGCCAGTGTCACCGCGGCAAGGAAGCCTGTAAGCCGCATCTTGGGTGAACGCTGAATGATCGTCGGCGACGGAAGAAGGGAAAATATGATTTAATGGGTACACAGGCGTCCTGTAAGCCATGCATAGCATTTAGGGAAGGGAAAGATTGGCATGTCCGAAGGCTTGTGACGAACCATGCGACTGTAAACGGCGGCCCGGTGAAAGTGTACCTAGGGCTATAGAGCTGCGTGAGCATAACTGACTCGGGACTGCAGCGAGATGCGAAATGTATGCGAGAAATATTTGATCGAACTGCATGATCAATGATAGTTTTCCATGGCAAGCGGCGTAACAACCGTACAGGGTCACAAGCCTCTCCAAAGCAGGCGCAGTCGCGCGCCGGACGTCGTTGTTCCCGAAATCTCTATAGTCACGCACAACGCAAAGTGGACAAGAAAAGATCCCAGTGCGTCATGAGGATAATTGAGCTTCCGACAAGTAATGCAGCTTTCCTGTGGGAAGGGGAAAACATGCAGGCTAAGGACATGGCTGGTGGAGGAAGAACCGGATGCGTCCGTTTCAATATCATCACGTGTCATCGTCGGCTACTACCGAGTCACCGGACCGGTCCCTTTCGCTAGCGAGTCTTCTCAGTTCTCGCCTCGTCCTCGGCTCGCAGCAGTCTTTCACCCTATGCTTACCAATGCACTGCAACGACCTTTTCGGAGATGTCAAAATATCACGCGCGTATGCGATCCGAAGATCCTGCAGGCCGTGGTGGGCCTTTCCTTATCCCCTTCGTCCTCGGCGGTCAACGCATGGCGCCGATGGGATGGTCGAGCTTGAGGTCAATCTCAGACCGAGTTAGCTTCAGCAGAGGAAAAACATGATGCCTGTACTTTCACAGCTCGCGATACCCAAGAGACGATGCCCAATGGGCAAACGCACATACAGCATACGTATATGGTACATGCGGGCGAGAGCTGTCTGTTACGGAGTCCACGACTCCCTGGACAATAACTATACACCAGAAAAAGTTTGACAATCCTAGATCCGTGTATGACCCGCGTGATTGCATGGAAAGACCAGGATTTGGCATGTTGTCGTGTACATCAGTACAATGACCAGCAACCGCCGGGACCAAGTAGTTCAGTGAGAATGGAGCGATGACGCTGATCGGACGGTTTTCATTCCAGATGGGCGTAGTAGTGAAGTGGGGACTCTTGACACAAACACTAATCGTGGACTACCAAGGGGACTACCGTGGATGCTCTTGAAGAGCGGATGATCGCCATGACCGTGCAAGCCCGACACACATATTACTCAGTCGGCGTATGAAACCGACGTCATGGTCGCGCACGAACCAAAGTTGCGCCGACCCACGGCTTTGGCATTCCTTATACGCTCCACGACCCACTCCTCCCGTAGGCATCCACTTACCCGCGCTCTATTTAAGCCTTGTGAAAGCCCTGCTTTCCTGCAAGTCACTTCACGTCTCTTTTCAGTCGTTATCGCACGCAATGTCCGCTCTGAACGTTCAGCGCAAGGTCCCGTATGGTTCGTGACTCTTCTTTCGGTCTAATGTTGCTGGTGCTGATATCCCACGCCAGTGCGTCTCGGGAAATCGGGTCTGAAGGTGTCGAAGATCATCCTCGGGTGCATGTCGTACGGCGCGCCGGAGGCACTCGCATGGTGCTTGCCAGAGAAGGAGGGCATTGAGCACATCAAGTTCGCGTATGTTATCGCGTACCGATCTCCCGTGCGGCGCAGCTCGACCTGACTACCCCGAAGGTACGAGAACGGCATTCAGACTTTCGACACCGCAAATGTAAGCGAGCTTTCTGTTCGTCTGGGAGCCCTTGTGCTCACGATCGGACGAAGGTCTATTCCAACGGCGAATCTGAGCGCATCCTCGGAAAGGCGATCAAGGAGCTGGGTCTCCCAAGGGATGAGATCGGTGCGTCTAGTTGTATAATCCGATCCAGTTGCGCGAACACTCACTCGTCCACTTCTACAGTGGTCATGACCAAGGTGCGCATCCGCACGCGTGGCATGCTCTCCGCGCACTGACAGGGGTCCGTCTGCCCGTAGCTCTTCGGCACCGTCGCGCGCACGCACGCCGAGCCACGCTACTTCGGCACGAACGACGCGGACAAGAACGGCTATGTGAATCAGCACGGCCTCTCGCGCAAGCACATCTTCGAGAGCGTGCGGCACTCGCTTGACCGCCTGCAGCTCGACTACGTCGATCTCCTCCAGTGCCACCGTTTCGACCCGGACACGCCGATCGAGGAGACGGTGCGCATATAGCTACGCTCGTTGTGTGTCCGCGGCTTACGGGTGCGCTCGCGGCAGATGCAAGCTTTGCACGACGTTGTGCAGCTGGGCTGGGTCCGCTATATCGGCATGAGCTCTTGCTTCGCCTGGCAGTGTACGTCCCGACATTCCCACCGTTTCCCTCCTGCTCACATAGCCACGACAGTCAGCGTGATGCAGAGTAAGGCCGTTCTTTGCACGATCTGGACATTCTCCCTGAGATGCACGCCCCTACAGACTACGCGATCAACAATAAGCTAACACCGTTCATCTCGATGCAAAACCACTACAGCCTGCTATACCGCGAGGAGGAACGCGAGATGATGCCTACGTTGAAGGTATCGTCTCTGCATCGGACGGCGTCGACGAGAGCACAGCTGACGCGGGCCCACTGCAGCACTTTGGTGTCGGCTCTATCCCCTGGTCACCGCTCGCCCGCGGCATGCTCACACGCCCTGTCGGCAACGCGACCACGCGCTCCGGCACCGACGCGTACGCGCTCACCCAAACTCATGCCCGCTCCGCTGACGGCCTCGCAGCTGGGCGACGCCGTACCTGACCAAGCCCGGATCGGAAGACATAGTGAAGCGCGTGGAAGAGATCGCGAAGAAGCACGGCGCGACGATGGCGCAGGTCGCGCTCGCATGGACGTTCGTGAAGGATCCCGTGACCGCGCCGATCGTAGGCACTACATCGCTCGACAAGCTGAAGGATCTTATTGGTGCGCCTGTGCCTGGTATTGGCGTAGCAGATGGGTTCGCCTAACTCCCTCGATACAGGCGCGCTGGACGTGAAGCTGAGCGATGAGGATATCAAGTATCTTGAGGAGCCGTACAAGCCGCAGGAGGTCTTCGGGCACTGGTAGAGTAGCAAAGCAGGATGGCGAGCAGCCCGAGCGAGACGCGACGAATATTAAAATGTAACCATGGCCTCACGCTCAACGAGCAAGCGGTGGATGTTTATAAATTGCTCCTGCAGCCAAGCCACGATTCCGGCGTCCTATGCAACAGGCATAGTACGACATAATAACCAAGTGTCGCTGTTCAGCGAGACGCCACCCATTTACCTTTGCATTTATAACACTGGCCAAGACGCCCACTGCCAACGCGTGCTGTCCTACGCCTACGTCCCATAGAGTATGCGAGAAGCACGACTGGCACGAGTAGACTTATTTCCGTGTTCAATGAAGTCAAGGCGCACGAGGCGCTCGAACAGCGTCGTCTTGCCAAGTTGTCAGATCCGTCCGTCCTTCCGCAACAGCATAGCTCACCGTGAGCCTGGCGTGGAAAGATTATCCTCCTCGTCGCTATGTCATGCAAATCGGACAAACCTAGAGAGCGATAAGCGCGCGTCGAGTGAAAATGCTGACTATATGCATGCGCGATACGTAGCAGGACCGCGGTGAACGCATGCATCCCGAGGACGAAGGCGGCTGAAAAATCACTGCAGCTGGAAAACGGAGCTAAGAAAGTCCGAATCGCCTCGACGAGGGTCAGAACCCTTGACATAAGGCTGAAAAGATTTCTCTGTCTCTCGAATGCGCGTTTGACCAGAGCTGCAGTTGGACCTGAACCAGATCATCCGACGTGTAGTATGAGTCGTTTGAGCGTGTGGGGCGTAAGACGTCGCTGCAGACGACGTAAAAGACGTGAAAAATAGAAATGTCATTAGAACCGCAGATCAGAAAGGACGGTGAGAAGCAGTCTCGAGGACGCGTCATGATGTTTCGCGAAAGAGAGGAACCACGGAGCGTCCTTGGCGCGCCCTAGCTTGCGAAAGCGCACGTGGCTGAGTCAGCCTCTTCTCCGCTCTCGGTCGAGGACCTCCCCTGGGCCCGCTAGCTCGTCTGCACCAGATGCGACCGACGAGCTTGCACTCTGCAAGATGACTCGTAGCTCTCTATTCCAATCATAGGTGGCCTGGCGAGCAGTCCCAGCTGAAATGCCAGCTCCAAAGATGTTAACGTAAATCCCGCCTGCAAGACGTCACGATGCCGAGGTGACGCGTTCTTGGAGGGCCTGTTCCTCGTTATCCATTATGTCGACACGCATCTCTCATCGGACAAGCATCCCGACCCACCTAAGGCCCAGCTATCTCCGTCCCTGATGCAGCGACTCGCTCGTGTGCAGTTCACCACTGCGTAGTAAAGATCATGCAGCTCGGATGTTACTGTACAGATTCCGGACGCGTCGGTCATGGCCACAGGCGCGCATGGGAGCGGGGATGGAAGGTCACTTGCGCTGGCGCGTAGCTTATATGTATGTTGTCATATTGCATGTCTAATCGCTTTTGCACAGTATTTTAGGCAACATGCGAGCGCGAATTCCAAGCAGGTCACCATCCCCTTCGATCACTCCTCGCACGCCATGTCGACTACTCTCAACGTCCAGCGCAAGGTCCCGTACGGTTCGTGCTCTGCGTCCTGCGTGTTTGATCCGCGACAAAGCACCTGGCATTGACGCGATCGCGCGACGCAGTGCGTCTCGGGAAATCGGGTCTGAAAGTGTCAAAGATCATTCTCGGGTGCATGTCGTATGGTGCGCCGGAGTCGATGCCGTGGGTCCTCGGAGAGAAGGAAGGAATCGAGCATATCAAGTTCGCGTACGTCGTCACAGCCCAGATCCCCGCTGCGCCGCGCTATACGTCTACCCTACAGCTACGAGAACGGCATCCAGACTTTTGACACTGCGAATGTGCGTAAATGCTGCTGCTTGCGGCCCCTGTTCTTCCTGATGGTAGCGTGCAGATCTACTCCAATGGTGAATCAGAACGGATCCTCGGTAAGGCAATCAAAGAGCTCGGTCTTCCCAGGGATGAAATCGGTGCGTCTGCTGCATGACAAGATGAGATCACATGACCGATTACATGTCCACCTTCCTAGTGGTTATGACTAAGGTGCGCTCTCGTATGTGCATCTCGGGGATTGCTGTATGTCAAACATGGCCCACTCATTTTACAGCTCTGGGGAGCCGTCGGGCGCACGCACGAAGACTCGGGCCTCTTCGGCGCGGCAGCGGACGAGAAGGGCTACGTGAACCAGCACGGCGGCTCGCGCAAGCACGTCTTTGAGAGCGTCAAGCACTCGCTCGAGCGCCTGCAGCTCGACTACGTCGATGTTCTCCAGGTCCACAGGCTCGATCCCGACACGCCGTACGAGGAGATGGTGCGCATGATGTTTTGGTCTCGCACTGGCCTGTGCTTTACCAATGCGTTTCGTCAAGATGCAAGCGCTACACGACGTTGTCAAGGCCGGGTACGTGCGTTATATCGGCATGAGCTCGTGCTTCGTCTGGCAGTGTACGTCAAATCGCTCTCTGCTTGGGCTACGTTGAACACTCAATCGCTGCAGTCCATGTCCTGCAGAGTGAGATCTCTGGCGCACCGCGGGTATCCACCATAACGCATACATGCTTGTAGACTATGCCATCAACAATAAGTTGACGCCGTTCATCTCGATGCAAAACCACTACAACCTGCTCTACCGCGAGGAAGAACGCGAAATGATGCCCACATTGAAGGTACTTCCACCCTTCTCTCAGAATTGACAGAACTGAGCTGACGCGGGTTTGCTATAGCACTTCGGCGTCGGTTCCATCCCCTGGTCGCCCCTTGCGCGCGGCAACCTCACGCGCCCACTCGGTGGCGCGTCCGACCGCGCCGATAAAGACCCGTACGCCTGGCTGCTTCTCTGTCTCCTGTCCCGACGGGCTCACTCACCACACCGTACACAGATTCGCAGGTGTCTACCTTGGTAAGCCCGGCACTGAAGACATCGTTAACCGCGTCGAGGAAATCGCAAAGAAGCATAATGTGTCGATGGCGCAGGTCTCGCTGGCGTGGATAATGGCGAAGGATCCCGTGAGCGGGCCGATCGTCGGCACAACCTCGCTGGAGAAGCTCAAGGACCTCATCGGTGCGTCCTGGCTATACTTTCCTATGCGATGCGCAGAGATGGTTAACGGGGTTGACGCAGCTTCGGTGGACGTAAAGCTAAGCGAGGAGGAGATAAAGTATCTCGAGGAACCTTACAAGCCGCAGGAGGTTTTCGGCCATTGGTAAAACAGCGCAGAAATTCACAAATTTAATGTGCTATATAGACGTCATGTAGAATGAACGAGCAGAACTTGCAGAAGACACCGAGCACGCTGTCCGCTCTAAGCAGTGCCCGTGATAATAACTGTGTATCCGAGCCTTGCTCGCATTCTGGATCAGCGGTAGTCTCCAAATCGTGTAGAAATTACACCAGGATACACACAATAGTATATCTGAAATTAGCTCTATAGTCAAGTCGCGATATCTCAGGATGTGGTGTACAATCATCAAGCTTAGTGGCACGTGCAGGGCCGGGACATGCCGAATAGCGAATGCGCAGGCTGCGTGGTTTCAAGTTCGCTCGAACCTGCCCTTCACTGACAAGCTCGCCGCTTGCACGGTTCTCAAATGCTCGGGCTAAGGTATCGTGCGATGACGATCAACGAACAAGCCTACTTTGTAATATGTGCTCCACAAAACAACTTCCAGTGCTAGCAGTAATTACGGCCTTGAACTTTGTCCGCACCGTGCTTCCGGCGAGCTTCGTCCGCCGCTCGTCCTTCGTTCTGTCTCTTCGCGTGTCCTAGTTTCCCTCTGCACGCGTGCAGGACACACCATCTTACAGCATCATGAGCTGCAGCCCCTGTTTCTCGCATGTGGGCACGGCGGCCACGCCTACGCCCACGTCACGGCAGACAGTCTTGACCCGAGGCCCTGCTAGGCATAGCTCAAGGCACCGCGCGTGTGTCCCCCTGCGCTCGCGGCTTCAGCGCACCCACGGATCGTCATTGACACATACACGAACGATGACACGCGCTCCCGCGTCTCGCAGGGCACACAGGGCGCGCGATGACCTCAGCGCTCGCCCTCTGCTGCATCGCAGCGACTGCGGCCGGACGCTGCGCTGTGTTCTCTCCCGGGCCGCACCTTTCCCATATCGGGTCCTCCGCGCCAACTTCCAGCCCAGCCGCCCGTTGCCATCCCGATAGCGTTCGCTTTGGCGCCGCCCCACCGGTCCACATTCCCCCTCCGCCCAGCCCGCTCCGCGCTCTCGCAGGCAGACTCAACTCCGCCATTCGCTCCGGCCACCGGCAAAGCGCCAGAGCTGCCCTCGTGACACGTGCGCGATACAGCGAGCTTCCGCTTCCCCATGAGGACAGCCTGGTGCGCCGGACGTGCGGGCGGGGCTGCCAGGCGCGTATACTACACCCTGGCGCAAGCGAGGAGAAGACTTCGAGTTGGCGCACTGCCCGCGCACGAGCAGCGACGCGCCGCAGGCCCGTACGACGTCCTCCACTCGTCCCGCACCCAGCTGCATCGGCCGCAGATGCCGTGTGTCCGGCTGCCGACGCAAGTCTGTGGCGTGCGCGCATGACCGCGCCGCGAGGCAGGTGTGCCCACCCCGGCGCCACGCACGTCGTTCTCTGCCCAGGCCTTTTCAGTTCTATGACGCCTCGAGTCGTGCACGCTACCGCACAAGTCCGGATCCTGCGGCAGAGCACTATCGCGCAGGCCCCTGCAGCCGCGCGCCGTCGGCCCTGCAGCGGACGCACACGCCGCGGGCCCGCACCGCTGGCAGGACTTATCGCCCCGCCTCGTTGTGCGTCTTCTGATGTCGCGATGCTGCATTGCGTGCTGATGCCGCACGCGCACAACGAGGCGGGCGTGGGGAAGACAGAGACAGACTCGGACGTCTTGCGTGGGGCCGACAGACTTGGATGCCATTAGTGGAGCGGATAGATTCGGACGCCAGAGACTCGGATGCTTTCTGTGCGGGGTGCTCAACATCTGCGGAGCGACGCGCCACACGTCGACACGTCTTTCTGGTGCGGTTTCGAGCGACGCCACAGGAGGGAGAAACGATACGTCCGGCGGAGCTTCTAGTCCACCCTTCGTTCAAGTCGCGGAGGGGATTTCATAGAACGTTTCGCGGTGGGACCTCATAAGACGTCTCGGACAGGGCACGATATGCACAGGCAGGACGCCGCCGCCGCCGCCGCCTTCTGCGCAGAACCGTTTGGGCAAGGGTCCTCGTTTCCGTCTCGGTCGCCGCGAGAGCTCCATAGGACATTTCGCGGGGACTTGACAAATCATCTCGCAGGCGACAGATACGCGCCGCCACCGTTTGCGCCAGAACCTCTCGTGCGACTCGAAGAAGAAGGCGTCTTCACTTCTTTCCTCTCGCGCTTGAACTCGAGTCCCCGCGCCTCTTCTCCTTTACCGTCCCGACCGCACGCTTCCCTCTGCGCCTCTTCTCCACTTCTCCACTGTCGTCCCTGCTTCTCCCGCACCAACCACGCACCGACAAACCTTCCCTTTTTCCCGCGCGGATCCCTGACACGCCGCCTACTCGTGTACGATCGGGCGGATCGGGCGAAATGAGTTTTATGTGTTGCGTGCGGGGTGGTATAGAGGGTGGTGTGTTTATATGCTATGGAGTGGAGATATATATGCTATGAGGCGCGGAGGATTTACACGCTACGGAGAACGCTGTGGCTATACGTGCATTTTGTGCTGAATGTATGCGTTGAGGGGAGGGGATGTAGCGTGGTACACTTTCGTAGTCGGCAGTCGGAGGAGGGATCTTGCAAAATGAATGAACGAGCGTGCGTTTTCAATCTGACGGGGAGGAGGAGGATAGGGAAAGACGGAACAGAGTGGGCTTACGGGATCGATAGGGCGATGGGAGATGCGTGGTGTGCGTGCGCCTGATATAGGTACGAATACGGATATGACGAATACGATGAACGGATGTGAATGGTAGTACAGCTGGTATGCGAGGCGGGTCCAAGGACGACGAGGCGAGGCGTGACGACTCCAGAGCCGGATACAGATAACATGAAAGCCGGTGGGACAACGGGCATGGTGGAAAGCGCGGGTTGGAACGAGCGAGTGTGCATGCATAGAGGAAAACGGGGTATGTGCCGTGGCATGGGAAAAAAAGAACAGAAAGAGAGCATACGCCGTCGTCAGTGCCTACCGTGCCACGGCAAAGGCGCCGACGGGGGCGCGGGCGGCGCACGCTCGAGAAGGACGACATACGCGCCATCGGGGTGCTCCGTGCACGGCTCGATCCACTCGACGCCGCCAAAGAGCGTCCTCCCAGCAAGCAAATCGAACCTCCTCATCTTATCGTCCGGCGCCCGGGCCCTGCGATGCTCAAACCACGGACGGACCATCTCGACGCGTCCCGCGAGCCGATGGCGGTCCGTGTGCGTGAGGATGTGCGAGAAGGTGTCGTGGATGGCGTCGAGGACGTCGCCGACCTGGACCCCGCCCGCGCGGTACGCTTCGACGCGGAAATCGGGCAGATCGCGCACGACGAGCGTCATGTTGTCCAAGGACGTCTTGCATGCGAGCTTGGCGCGGTCGGCGGGCGTCAGCGGCCGCCAGCCGCGGGCGTCGCAGTGCAGTACACGTGACGGCGGATACGCGATGTCGAAGTAGAGGAACGGTTTATCGCCGTTGGGCTCGTGCGGGAGGAGCTGCCAGTGCAGCGCCCAGTCGTCCTTGCGTTCTGAGGGGATGTGTGTGTCAAGACGCGGGTCGAAGTGGGACGCGTGGGGAAAGGGGTCGTACCGATACGCCGGACGGGGCGCGGTGGGTCGCACGGCGGAGGGACGCTGGCCGGGCGGTGGACGGGTGGCTGCTGCTGTTGCTGCTGCTGCTGCTGCCGGGCGGCCTCTACGCAGATCGGGCGGCGATCAGCGCCGGCGCCCGGTACTCCGCACAGGCGGTGAGTTGCCAGTGAGGACAAGACGGTACTCACTGGACGATTTCAGGATGCCCTTCAGGCGCGGCTTCGCGGGGCTTGCGGCTGCGGATGTCGAAGGCGGTGCGATGGGGGGATCGGAGCCGCGGCGGTGGCGCTCGGACGTGGGATAGGCGGGTTCGGGAGCGGTGGTGTAGCCGTCGTCCGGGGGCTGTGGGCGATGGGGGCGATGACTAGATTGATGGAGAGGTTTTGCGGCGGCTGTTGTGGCGGTGCGGGCTTGCTTGTGCGGAGGCAAGCCGTAAGACGACGGGCGAGGCATGGATGGGATGGGCGTGTCGACGGGCGGGAGCGGGATGCCTTTCATGCGAGGGGCCTGGGGAGTGCTCAGCAGGCCGGCGGAGGTGCGGGAGGGGAAGAGCGGGAACATGGCGTGGACGGGATCGTGATGGTCGTGCGAGAGGTGGCTCCTACCTGGGCAGCGAGCATCCGACGCGTGTGCGGCGATCCGAACGTATATAAGCCTTCGAGCTTCGTGGGCGACTCTGGACGGGCGACAAACGCGTGGAGGCGAGGCTGGAAGAAGAGTATATCTACGTCCGACACGAGGACTCCGCTCGCTCTGCGTATATCTACCGACGGACACGAGGCCGACATCCAGCCCTCGTCACTTGATCCTTCTCCAGCGCTAGCCCCGGTCCTTCTGATCGCTTATCACCCTCTCTCTCTCCGACGGACGGCCACTGTCCTGCTCGTGCCGCTCGATGTTTCCCCCGGCACGCCTCGTCGTCTGTAGGGCGTTCCTTCGGCCCGCCATCCAGCTATCCGCTCCCCATCTCCCTCCGGCGCAGCCCACCGCGTCCTACGCCCCGAACTCTGCGGACGTCCCCCTCGGCCCGTCCCACGCCCTGGCATCCCGCGGCGGACCCACCGACGTAAACACTGGTGTTTGCCACCACGCCCGCGTCTAACCTCATCCATCTGCGCCTTCTGGAACCTCGGCATACGGCATACGAGCCGGTGTAGCCGGACTTCCACCTGCGTGCGGTAAATTGACTTCCACATAGCCCGTCGCGCTGTGGGTCCTGCACCGCGGTGAGACGCGCGTATACGAACGACCGACCAATTCGAGAGCACGCGGATCCCCGTCGCCAATCTCTTCGCAGTCCGCTGCGCCACTCAGCAGCGCGCCGAGCCACCGATCCTCCGTGAACGTCGGCGGGCTCGTGTCCGTCGCCCCCACGCCACCGAACCGACCGACCATCTAGACCCAGCCGTGAGGACTACGCGTCGAGCCGCGGAAAACAATCAAAGAGCAGCGACAATGAGACGTACAGCGCCTCCCGCTGTCGCTTAATCACAAGTCGTGACAGGCCGGGAACCCTTGTGTCTGTGGCGTCGTGCACGGAGCATAGGGATGGAACAAGCCGGGAGTAGATCGCACGCGCTTCGTTCCCATGCGCCATCTCCACGCCATGCTCGGCGATCGACGGAATTTTTATTCCTGCGCGTTGCGATGTCTGGACGAAACAGGCAGCTGTGCTTCTACATCGTTGTGTTGGTGGATGGAGGACCGCGAGCCAGCGCCCCGGGACGGACGGGGCGAAGTGAAACGCCCGTTAGCCATCTTGTCTGCGCGTTAGTGGGACGGAAATGGACGGGAAGAGCTGTGTTGGTCCTCAGAACACTGAACGTATCGCCCATGCGTTTGATGAGAGAACGGTGAAATCGGGAACTCTTTGTGAGAGGCACGCCGCTGCCGTCCGCGCAACAACTGTGTACAGATGGACTGGAAACAATTGACAAAGCTCGATTGCTTCCACTAATGACGTTCCATCCATGCTCGGCAGCTTGGAGAGCTGGACAGGAGAGAGGCGTAGAGGAACGAGTATCGAGTCGCGAACCGAACGGTGTCACCCTGTTGTCCGACTGTGGTTTCGCATAGTTTAAGAAAAAGATGAAGGAAATGCGTAGCAGAAGGGGAACTAGGCTCGAAGAAGACCATTCACGCACAACCCATTAGAGACAATGGTCGTCGACGGCAAGGAGTCTCGCCAGCGCGACGGTCGTTCGAAAGCGGCACGGCACGGCACCGGCCCGGACCACGTGCCGCACGAAAATGCTAGGCGCGACGACACCCGGCAGGGGGAGGCCCCGCTCTCAAATACGGCGAGGATGGCGACACACCTCCTGTTCGAGTCCGCATCCGGCTATGCGATCTTCGAGGTCAAGCTGCGCGTCGAAATCGAGGCGCTCACGCAGGCCGCCCAGGACTCGCTCGACGACCTGTCCAGGTTCTCGAGGATGGTGTCGCTCGTGAGCTTCGCGCCCTTCAAGAGCGCCGCCAACGCGCTCGAGAACATCAACGACGTCTCCGAAGGTGCGTTGCGTTTTTCTTTGCCTGTTTCTGCAGCTTCAGCGTGCGCGCGTAGGTATCGTGAGCGAGGACCTCAAGGCGCTGCTCGAGCTCAACCTCGCCAGACCATCTAAAAAGGCCCCCGTCGTCCTCGGCGTCCACGACAGCACCTTCGCCGCCAACATCCGCGCCGAACTCGGCATCACATGCGACGCAAGCGCCTCAACACTAGAGCTTCTGCGCGGCGTGCGGCAATTCGCACCCAAACTCCTCAAGGGCCTCCAGGCGGACGACCTCACGAAAGCCCAGCTCGGCCTCGGGCACTCCTACTCGCGCGCGAAGGTCAAGTTCAATGTGAACAGGATCGACAATATGATTATCCAGGCCGTTGCGCTGCTCGACCAGCTCGACAAGGACGTGAACCTCTTCGCGATGCGCGTGCGCGAGTGGTACGGGTACCACTTTCCCGAACTCGTCAAGCTCGTCCCGGATAACCACGAGTACGCGCGCGTCGTGCAGCTCGTCGGTGCGAAGGAGACGCTTAAGGACGACAAGCGGGATGAGCTCACGGCCCTGCTCGGCGACGACGCGACGCGCGCGCAGAACGTGCTTGATGCGGCGGCGGGGTCGATGGGCTCTGCGCTTTCGGAGATCGACATGTTGAATGTGACCGCGTTTGCGGCGCGCGTCGTTTCGCTCTCGGAATACCGCAAGTCGCTCGCGACGTATCTCGCGGAGAAGATGAATACCGTCGCGCCGAGTCTCACGGCGCTCCTTGGCGAGCGCATCGGCGCGCGTCTGATTTCGCACGCTGGATCGCTGACGAACTTGTCCAAGTACCCAGCTAGCACCGTCCAGATCCTCGGCGCAGAGAAGGCGCTTTTCCGCGCGCTCAAGACGAAGGGAAATACCCCGAAGGTGCGTCGTCGGCTGTATGTTCGTCTGGGGCGCGGCTGACTCCACGCGTGCAGTACGGCCTCATTTATCATTCTACGTTCATCGGGCGCGCACAGCCAAAGCACAAAGGCCGCATCTCGCGCTTCCTCGCGAACAAGTGCTCGATCGCGTCGAGAATAGACTGCTATTCCGGTTCGTGTGCCTCTCCCCGCGCCATTCCGTCTCCCCCGATTCCACCGCACCTCCTCATGGCGCCCTGCCTTCCTTGCCGCCGACTGCATCGCTCACGCGCCCGCAGAAAATCCGACACCCAAGTTCGGCGAGGCGCTGCGTCAGCAGGTCGAGGAGCGCCTGCTCTTCTTCGACAAGGGCGAACCGCCATCCAGGAACGCAGATGCGATGCGCAAGGTGCTCGACGCGCTCGCGGCGGAGGTGGACGACACCGTGAAAGATGAGGACGAAGCGGAGCCCGCGCTGCCATTGCTCGAGCCCGAGCCGTCGCCGAAGAAGAAGGACAAGAAGAAGCGGAAGCGGGACGACGACGAGATGGATGGGGGTGAGGATTCGGAGCCGGTGAAGAAGGTGAAGCTGTCGAAGGAGGAGAAGAAGGCGCTGAAAAAAGAGGCGAAAAAGGCTGCAAAGGCCGCCGCGGCCGAGGCGGTGCGTCGTTCATCGTCCACTGTTATTTTTTCTTTACTGACGACCTCCGGCATCGCAGGGCGAGTCTCCTACAAAAGAGAAAAAGGAGAAGAAGGAGAAGAAAGAAAAAAGGGAGAAGAAGGAGAAAAGCAAAGCATGACTCGTGCCTTCTCCGTCTCCCCTTCTTCCTGCGTCTATTCTCCGCGACCTCTCTTGCACCTAAGTTATCTCATGTTTGTAATCTCATGTCGCACGTACGCTCTGCTATGCATCTCTTCTATGGCGATAAACGTCCGCTCACACCCACGCCTCCGCAAATACGTATCAGGAGACGGCGTCTTCACAGCGACACGAACACCGGACTCTCGAATACTCCGCGACCCGCGCAGCAGCGTCGGCTCCATTGTTCCTGCCTGTGCCCTGAAGCTAACTTGGAACCTAGGATACGCGCGCCAAACTTTGGAGCAGGCTGTGCGGATGCACGCGGGCGCACCGCACCCGATCTAAGTACAAGGCACGAGCAGTGCAATCGGCAGCCGCGGCGGTTTCTACTTGCCTTGTTAGGTCTGTTTGGAAGACTACTATAACTGCATGACGGTCGAACGCCTGGAGATAGGCTCTAACGATGTTCGCGAACCTTACTTACGGACAGGACAGCTCTCTCCATCAGGGCCACCCACTACGCTACTCCGGACCACTGCCAAAATACGAATACGAGGATCCCTAGAGGATTCTATTGTTCCCAGTATATTTTTGCTCCCATTTGTTCAGCTCCACATCTGCCGCACACGATCCGAACTCGACAACGCAAGTGCTACATGCTATACAGTCAACAGCTGTGAGTCACGTTCACCGTAAACGGGCAAGCCTTTCAGATGAGGCCGCCTACGATTACCTGCTTGCGATGTAGACGACCTTCCGAGACCCTATCGCCTCGTCTGGATCGAAATACCTTATGTCCTCTCATTGCTGCAGGTCCACGTCTCAACGTCTGAGTAGCTGTCGGCATGGCTGATCATCAAGTGCGCTGTGTGCGCCGTGAACTATGGTCCTGATATCTAAAGACGGCGGACTGGAACAAGGGGGACAATGCCGGTAAAGGTCGCGGGCAAAGCTCGGCCAAGCGACGCGATTCGGCAGCTCTCGACGACGTACGTATCACTCCCGATTTGATAGCCAAGTACTAGGACGATTCACCGCATGTTTAGACACTTGAAGCGTCGCGGCGCGTTCACACAGCATCACCTTGAAGTCATGCTCAACGTTGGGAAATGCACGGAACGGCAGGGTGTATCTGGTGTATCATCCACCGGCTGCCGGCGGGTGCTTAGACACGTTCCCACGGGTGACACGCGTTGTCGCTCAGCGCTCATCTCCGATCCTGTCCAGGCCCTTGCTCCGGCCTTTCCTTAACGACCTGCACTTCTCTCTGACAACTCGCAGTGGTAAAGCAAGGTGACGGTTAAGTGGCAGGGAGTGAGCGTACATGTTGATAGTACAAGGCCTCATGGATAGGACATCACGGCCACAATGCTGGTTGGACATGAGTGTCACACCTTGGCCATACTCGTGCGTATACATCGACGTCGTAGGATGATCCTCAGCACGCCAGCCGCCCACGGAGCCGCCCGCGTCGAATGCTAGGGGTCGAGTCTACACATGTACACAACACGGAACGAACCGTACTACCGGGGGCGCGGGCAGGGGACGTCATCCGAGTCGACGCGGACGCCCCTACGATGAGAACGACAAGAGTGTGGCTCGATCCAACTCGAACTGTCCGCGGACTGCGTGGCTCGGTGGTGGCCGCGCAGGCTTGGACGTAGTCATGCGATCCCTCGCTGGCACGGCGCAGGGATGATTGGACGGGCATCGCGCTAAGCACCGAAACCTCCGCGAAGCAATAAAGTAGGACGACCGATGCGAAGGCGCAATATGTTCACGCGTCATTAACCCACTTTGTGTCACTCATGAAATCGCACGTTACCCGCAAAAACTACTATCCAACACCGCTGCATCTCTGAATCCATTGGTATTCGTCCGGCGCAGCCGGCGCATTTCGTTCGTATACAGCTACATGCGTTTCGTATGCAGTACAACATCGCGGTATCATGACAGCGTCCGTTCCACATCGTCGCAGTCTTACATGTGGCCCATGAGCGCCTGCGGCTTGTACGGCTCCTCGAGGTACTTGATATCTTCGGGTGAGAGCTTGACCTCGACCGCCGCTACCACGCATATCAGCTCCCCTACCCTTACATACGGTAACCAAGCCATAGGAGAGAACGCACAGATGATATCTTTGAGCTGCTCGAGCGACGACACACCGACGACGGGCGCAGAGACGGGATCCTTGATGAACATCCAGGCGAGCGCGATCTGCGCCATCGACACGTTCTGCTTCTGCGCGAGCTCCTCGACACGCTTCACGATGCCCTCTGTTGAGGCGGCCCCCATGTACATCTTTGCCCAGCTGGGGTGTGAGAGGGAGTGAGGACGCGGATGCGAATGCGAATGCGAATGCGGGCAGGCGCAGGCAGAAGGAGAAGGGGAGATAGCATGAGCCGACTATCGTGGGCAGGAGATGCGGAGACGTACGGGTCCTTCGCTGTGCGAGCCGTCGAGGCGCCCCATGCGCGTGTGAGCGTGCCGCGGGCTAGCGGCGACCAGGGGATGGAGCCGACACCGAAGTGCTATCGCAAGCAAGCATCAGCCCGAGCACACTAGAAGCGAAGGGGGGGGAGCAGGGCGCTCGTACCTTGAGCGTGGGCATCATCTCGCGCTCCTCCTCGCGGTAGCAAAGGTTATAGTGGTTCTGCATCGAAATGAACGGCGTGAGCTTGTTCGCGATCGCGTAGTCTATGCGCGCGCGTGCGTCAGGCCCTGCACGCATATAGTCATCGGATGAGCAAGCTTACTCTGTAGGACGTGGACTGTGGCGCATAGTGAGTATACGGGAAAGAAGAAAGGAGCGTGTGGAAGGGCGCACATTGCCAGGCGTAGCACGAGCTGATACCAATATACCGCGTGTATCCCGCCTTAACAACATCATGCAACGCTTGCATCTGCAAAGCACGTCAAACTTGTACGTCCCAAAAGCAAAGCAGCGGGCACGCGCACCGTCTCTTCAAACGGTGAATCGGGATCGAGCCTGTGAACCTGCAGAACATCGACATAATCAAGCTGCAACCTCTCGAGCGAGTGCTTGACGCTCTCGAAGATGTATTTGCGCGAGCCGCCGTGCTGGTTGACGTAGCCTTTGGCGTCAGCGGCGGCGCCGAAGAGGCCCGAGTCGGCGGGGGTGCGGCCGACGGCGCCCCAGAGCTATGAAAAGATAGATCATGGTTGGTGCGTAGTAATTAGAGGGGCGGAGGTGGGCGCGCACCTTGGTCATAACCACTAGAGACAGGTGGGTGAGTGGCTAGTGAGCGTGGGGGCGCGCGAAGACATACCGATCTCGTCGCGGGGGAGCCCTAGCTCCTTGATCGCCTTACCCAAGATCCGCTCAGATTCGCCATTAGAGTAGTTCTTCAGACATATCAACTGAGTACCGCTTAAATGCAGAGCGGACGCGACTCACGTTGGCGGTGTCGAAGGTCTGGATGCCGTTCTCATAAGCAAACTTGATCTGCTCAATGCTCTCCTTCTCGCCGAGGACCCAGGGCATCGATTTGGGGTCACCGTACGACATGCAGCCGAGAATGATCTTCGAGACCTTCAGGCCGGACTTGCCGAGGCGGACTAGAGCGCGCGCATCAAGACAGTCCGCGCGCACAGAGGACGAGAGGCAGGTACACACCGTACGGAACCTTGCGTTGAACGTTGAGTGCAGCCATAGTGCTCGAGAAAGAGAGATGGTAGTCGGTTGACTAGGGAGTCGACCCCGCGCGCACGAGGGTTAAATAGCTTGCAAGTCTCACAGGCAGGTCCATTCAGTATGCATACTACTGACAGCTTTGCGCCGGCGCAGCGGACCTGCCCGCTTCTATGCGGGCTCGGGCGAGCATGCCCGAGGTAGGAGGGAGCAAGAGGGATGCCGAGCGCCGGCAAGGGCTACGGGCATCACAGCCAGTCGCAGAGAATGTTCCGGGGAGCCGTGGAGACGTTATTGTTCCCGTCTCTGGCTCGCTCGACGCCGAGGAGGTTGAATAGAGATGTGGAACGGCAGGGGCAATGTGAAGGCCATGACGCGAAGGCCATGATGAAGAAGAGCACTCGCCGTCGGGACGCGTCACCCGTCGCCGCGTCAGAATTGATCGCGCCGAGTTTGTATTCTCCTCTGCAGACATCCCAGTCGTGCCAGTGACCGCAGCGACGTCCTCCCCGCGACGTCTGCCTTTTGACGATGTCCCTCGGGCTTTCCAACCCCACTACCCCGACCCTCCATCAGTTCGGCGTCTTGCAGAACTGTATGTTCGAACCTGCGTGCTGCGCGCCCGACCTGCGTCACCATCCCTTCTTTTCTTTGCGCGCGCCCTTCCTGGCGTTCACTTATCGCTAGGATCTACGCACTTATCGGGGAGGATACACTATCTCCGCGTCAGGACAACGGCCAGCGCGAGCCTAGGCGAAGAAGCAATTGACAGGTGTAGCGACGGGCCGCCGCTCAAGCTCCCCTCACCGCACCGGCAGTACCTCCGCAGTAGGACGCTAACCAGCGAACCGACTTCTCTCGCCCCGCACTCACTTCTCTCGTCCTGCACCCCGCATTTGCACACGCTCTGTATGACGTCCACGCACCGCGTTCTGGAGCTCGCAGCAGCGCGTGCACGTCGAGCACTAAAATTGAATGAATGGCGATTATCGATGCCCACCGCGCCCCGGCGAACCTCGTCGGCGTCGTATTTATATCCCGGCCCTTGTTCTCCAGCGCACGCACGTCACCTGCCCGCGCGAAGCGCACCTTTCTCCAATACATGTCCTGATGTGCGTTCTGATCTGCGCAATGAGACTGTTTCGGTATGCGTGCGATTCCACAATACTACAGTACTGTGCTGCACAGTATGTTTGGTCGTTCGTGGCCGTTCGCCATCCTGACTTGCCGGTGACGGCCGAGCGTTAGACTCCGCTCACTGAGCATGGCTCAATGAGCATGACGTACACGTCCGCTGCTACAAGACTTCTCCGCTCTAGGCGTGCAAGAAGACCTGCCGCCTCGAGGAGCCACCCGGTTACACGTGCAAAGCGAACACGGCACGACAGGGACGATGGGACGCGATAGGCGTGAAGTGGCGCAAGGTGACGGTTTTTGTGAAGAAGTCCTGTACTTGCACGCGGGTATAAGGCCTACCGGTCTCCGAGTAGGACTCAGTTGATGAGAAGTATCGATCTTACCTCGCCGAGAGTGCACGCTTCAGAAGAGTCAGCACGAGGGGAAGCAGAAACGAAGAGCTATATGCTTTTCGGTTCGGATTCAGGTGTAGCATAGTGCACAAAGTCAGCAATCGGCCACGTTCGCATAACTCGACCCATATAAAATTTATAATATACATGCTGGTCCTGTGCGCTCGCACCATTCGCCACACGTTTCGCATCCCTCTTAGTGTCCGAAGATCTCTTGCGGCTTGTACGGCTCCTCGAGGTACTTGATATCCTCTTCGCTCAGCTTGACATCCAACGCACCTACCGTGATCAAATCAGCCATCATCTACACGCTCAATATTATCAGCGGGACGCACCAATGAGATCCTTCAACTTGTCCACCGACGTCGTACCCACGATCGGCGCGCTCACGGGGTCTTTCACGAATGTCCACGCGAGCGCGACCTGCGCCATCGTCACGCCGTGCTTCTTGGCAATCTCTTCGACGCGGTTCACAATTTGGTCGGTGCCGGCCCTCGAAAGGTATGGAGACGCCCACCTACAACATTATGAGCGGAAGGGAAGAAAATAAAGAGAGGATACGTACAAATCAGTACCAGAGCGTGAGGTCGAGCCGCCCAGAGGGCGCGTGAGATTGCCACGCGCGAGGGGAGACCATGGGATGGAGCCGACGCCGAAATGCTACGACGGACGAGCGTTAATGAAGCCCCGTTAATGCCGAGGAGGAAACCACCTTCAGGGTCGGCATCATCTCGCGTTCTTCCTCGCGGTAAAGCAGGTTGTAATGGTTCTGCATCGAGATGAACGGTGTGAGCTTGTTGTTGATGGCATAATCTGTAGCGATGCGTGTGTGAGGGAGAATAGGCTAACGATCAGAGAAGCCTTACTCTGCATAACGTGGACTGCGGTCAAAGAATCAGTAAACGGCCATAAGGGAGAAAGGTTTGGACATACATTGCCAGGCATGGCAAGAGCTCATCCCGATGTATCGCACCCAGCCCATCTGCACGACATCGTGCAGAGCTTGCATCTAATGGGGATGCGTTACTAACCCGAGGAAAATACGATAATACACGAACGCACCGTCTCCTCGACAGGGGTGTCCGGATCGAAGCGATGGCACTGCAGTAAATCGATGTAGTCGAGCTGCAGCCGCTCCAGGCTGTGTTTCACACTCTCGAAGATGTGCTTGCGAGACAAGCCGTGTTGGTTCACGTAGCCATTATCGTCCATTTGCTTCGGGTCCATATACCACGGTTCGTTATTCGTTCGCGCGACGACGCCGAAAAGCTTTGGAGCAAATAAGGTCAGTTTCGTGGAGATTATGGGAGCAGACACGAGTAACTCACTTTCGTCATGACCACTATAGAAGAGGGTGAAAAGTCAGCGATCTTATGAGCGTACATATCATGGAACTGGACATACCGATTTCGTCTCTCGGAAGACCTAGTTCCCTGATGGCTTTTCCAAGAATTCGCTCAGATTCACCATTCGAATAGACCTTTAGACCATGATTTCCGAGTCAGTATAGCCAAAGGCCACCAAGAACAGCATTTACTCACGTTCGCAGTGTCAAAGGTCTGAATGCCATTCTCGTAGCTGAGAGACGTCACGCAGTGTGATGTGGGAATGAGTATAGAACATACGCGAACTTGATGTGCTCGATGCCTTCCTTCTCGGGGAGACACCACGGCAGCGCCTCCGGTGCGCCATACGACATGCATCCAAGGATGATCTTCGACACCTTCAGGCCGGATTTCCCGAGGCGCACTATAATGTACCGATTACACTCCGACCGCTCTCTTCGGAACGCGGGTCACATACCGTACGGGACTCTGCGTGTAACGTTGAGAGCAGCTGACATTGTATGCAGTGGAAATCAAGGAGTTCGATAGAGAAGCTGGTGAAGACAAGCAGAAAGCTCGCGTTTGTGCAAGGCTTAAATGTTGCGAAGGTGAGTGGATACGAACGGGAGGAGTGGGTCATGAGGATTCCGGCAGTCAGAGGTCTGCTAGTGTGAAACCGATGCATCTGATCATCCCGCTCGCGTGTGGGTCTGCTTAGTGTCAGGGTATTCGAACCCACATTGCAGACTTCATCCGCACGCAGACACATAACGTGCAGCAAACTCTACCGCAAGCACTCGCCCTGTAATTGTTCGTGCACGTGAGAGCACTGAATTTGAATAAGTGTTCGTCGACGGCTCTTGGCTCTCGAGCCTATGCATGTGCTACGGGGGTATACGGATCTCAGATGAAAGCCGGTAAGAATGGAGTATTACTTAGAGCGCATTCACCTCTCATATGCGTGAAGTAAGGCCAAGGCCGGGTCCAGTGACGGCGGGAGAGCAGCCGAGCAGAGACGTACGTGCGGCAAAGCGAGACGGCAGAAAAATCATCCGAGGGCCTCGCGATTCACCGCTCACGTGACTCGGACCATTGACGAGCTTGCGTTTCGCCGTTGATTCTCCCTATGTCGATGGATCAAATGCATTGGCGGTCCGAGGAGCCGTAGTTACACAGGGATTAAAGTGACAGCGCTAGGCCAGGGCCGCTATAGTAAACATATACGACGCGAGGGGACGGCGGCACAGGCCCGCGCGGAGAGGCAGACGCAAGCGCCCGTAATTAGGTCCGACAGCGTCGCGACCGAGGAGGAGAGGGCTAGGCTACAAGGATCCTACACAGCGTTGGGGGGAGCGTCGTCGAAGGTGAAGGCGGACGGGTTGGCTTGATTCTCCCTATGACGAGGTCAACAACCGGTGACATTGATGACAACGACACTTGCAGCTACTTGTTGTGATTCGTCTTTCACCGTTCCACGAAAACACGAAGGCTTCTGTGATCAAACCTCCGGCTGGCAGATCGAGTACGTGTTAAGATAGTACTTGCGTGGCGCGGGACTGTACAGACGGGTCAGGCTCGCGCGGGATGGACGATGTCTGGAGGCACCAGAATTGTCCAGGTACTCCTTATGTACCCGCGCGAGGCCTGTCTCGTCTGTACACTAGCTACCGAGACAGTCTCTGACTACCTACTGCGTACCGGACGCATGCGCGATCCGGCGCGAGAAACACACTATAGTAAGACAACACGACGCGACAAACTGGCCAGGTTCCAGCCCGAGGTTGCCTGCTCCAACACTCCCCCTCAATCCTCGCGGCGGAGACCCAGCTCGGCGGCGAAATGCTTGACCTTCGGGGAGGGCAAGGCCTTCGTAAGCGCGTCTGCGAGCATGTCCTCGGTGGGACAGTAGACGAGGCGCATGCGGCCTTCCTCAATGATCCAACGTATGAAATGGTACCGGACGTCGATATGCTTCGAGCGCGCGTGATATTGATGGTCGTGAGCGAGAGCTATGGCCGACTGGTTGTCGGAGAAAAGAACCGTGGCGTCGTCGAGCGGGGCGAGGATCTCCTTGATGAGTGAGCAGAGCCAGAGCCCTTCTTTCATGGCGTGAGTCGCAGCGACGTACTCGCTCTCGGTCGTCGATAGCGAGACGATCTCCTGGCGCTTCAAGCTCCACGAAACGGCGCCGCCGTCAATAAGGAAGGCGTATCCGGAGATGGCTCGCCGATCCTCGGCCATGCTCCCATCGGCATCGCCATAGCCGACGAGCGAGCGCTCCTGGCCACCATATACCAGCCATAAGTCGCGCGTACCTTTTAGGTACCGATATATGCGCTTCACGGCATCCCAGTGTGCAGGGCCCGGGTTCGCGGAGAAGCGCGATACGACGCTAACTGCAAACGTTATGTCGGGTCGGGTCGCGATCGATGCGTACATGAGGGCGCCGACGGCCTCTCGAAAGGGCACGTCGCGCACGGCGGCGATTTCTTGCGCAGTGTTGGGAGCCTGCGAGCTTGACAGGCGAAGGTGTGGCTCCATTGGTGTTGACACGGGCTTGAGCTCGTCAAGGCCGTAACGCCGGAGAATAGAATCAATGTAAGCGCGCTGCGAAAGTGATATCGTCCGAGCATGGCGGTCGCAACGTATCTCGATGCCGAGGAGCCAGTGTATCTCGCCCAAGTCCGTGACATCCACGTACTTCCGCAGCTCCTCCTTGAACGAGTGGACGGCGTCGAGCGAGGAGGCGGCGATCGTGCAGTCATCGACGTGCACGACTACGATGAGCGTCAGATTTCCATCGGACTTGTAGAATACGGCCTGGTCGACTTGTGCACGAGTGAGGCCCATGTGGTCGCAGAGTATCTGGACGAGCCTTTGATACCAGCGGCGGCCTGACTGCTTGAGGCCGTAAAGGGTGCGTTGCAGGCGGAGGACGCGGTTCCCAAGCTGAGGTGGCTCGTAACCCGGCGGAGGCTTCATGTAAATGACCTCGTCGTCGGTGAGAACGCCATTGAGGTACGCGCCCTTAATGTCGACCTGATGGATCTCCAGGTCGAGTCTGTTTGCGAGCGCTAGAATGGTCCGTACGGACGAGAGGTTCGCGACGGGGGCGTAAGTGTCGAAGTAGTCGACTCCAGGGACCTGTGAGAAGCCCTGGGCGACGAGACGAGCCTTGAAGCGGGCAATGTGACCTGCGGCGTCTTTCTTCGCCTTGAAGACCCACTTGCTCCCGACCACGTTCGCACCCGGCGGTGGCTCCTCCAGCCGCCACGTTCCGACCTCCTCCAGCATCCTCAACTCCTCCTCGATGGTGTCGCTCCACGATGGCCAGTCGGGCCGCTTCCGGGCCTCGCCAAGGGTGCGCGGCTCGAGCTCTTCGGCCTCGAGGCTCGCCAGGGCGTACTCGACCGCCATGGCTTCGTCCGCCGCTCCTCCGTGGTCCCCTCCCTCTCTCATCTCCTCCCCCTCACTCCCAACTGGCCCAGCGGCTTCCTCCACCACAATACCGGGCACGACGATCAGCGCAAGGTCTGGCACCTGAAGGCCGCGGACGAAGGGACGTGCTGAAGGATGGCCGGTCGCCGTGCCGACACCTGTCGCAAGATCGCGGACGTACCGGCTTGGCTTGCGGTCGCGGCGGGGTCGTGTAGGAGGGTCAGGGGACGGTGTGCCGGGCGAGGGGACAATCTGAACGGGAGGTGAGTCATCCTTTGCTGGCGATGGCGTTGGCGTGGCGGGCCCGATCGAGGCGATTGGGGCGTGTGGTGGCGGCGGGGACGGCGCGCTCTGCGGCGCCGGGTTGGAGAGAGCGAGCTCGTCGAAATCGACGGGTGAGCCCCCCTCCCCCTCGAGCCCAGCCGCAGAGGGGAACGTCAGGCTGCGTTCGACGGTCACGACCTGTCGCCGCGGCCAGTAGACGCGAAAACCCTTCGCGTGCTGGTCGAAACCGACCCACCGGACCTCCTCGCCGCGCCCAGTCAGCTTGCCGCCCGCTACCCGCTCCTTCGTCACCCAGCAGCGTGTCCCCCACTCACGCGCCCCCCGCAGATCTGGCCGTCTTCCCATCAACAGCCCGTACGGGGTCGTCCCGTCCGGCAGCGCCGCAGATGGCGCGCGATTCTTCAGCCAGACGGCGTGCATGGCAGCTTCACCCCACAATGAGGCAGGGAGCCCGCTCGCGTGCAACATGGCGCGGACACGCTCGCCGATAAGACGATTGAGGCGTTCCGCTACGCCGTTCTGCTCGGGCGTGTGGTGGACGGTCAACTTCGACTCCGTCCCCTTATCACGAAGGTGAGTCACGAAACCGTGGCTGGTGTACTCACCACCGTTGTCCGATCGCAGAACCTTTATGCGCGCGCCGTGCTGCGTCTGGCACCACGCCTCGTATTGCAGATATGCGCCAAAGACGTCGCTTTTGCGAGCGAGGAGGTAGAGGTTCGTAGTTCTTGTATGGTCGTTGGTGAAACTGACAAAGTACCTCTTCCCGGTCATGGTACCGACCGGCGTGGGGCCCCACACATCGCTGTGGACCTCGTCGCCGAAGGCCGGCGCACGCTCGCTTTCGCGCATTCGAGGGACAGACTTGCGGGTCGCTTTCGCGTAAGCGCAGGACTCGCAGAAGAACGAGGCGTCATCTCCGGACGCATCTAGGGACAGGCCGCTGACTAGGCCACCCGACACCATCTTCCGCGCAATGCCGGCGGAGATGTGCCCCAGGCGACGGTGGAGCTGCGTGAGGGTGACGTGCTCAGTCGCCACAGCCGCCATCTCGCCCGGCTGCTCCAGATCAAGACGATACGTTCCTCGCATCGTGCGAGGGATCTCGCCGATAACGTCGCCGTCGGGCGATCGGACGGTGCACTTGCCGTTGGCGAAGGTGAGGCTGAAACCGTCTTCGTCGAGGCGGCCAACTGACACCAGCGTATACCCGATCTCGGGGGCATACAAGACGTCGCCGAGACGGAGCTGCGACGTGCCGCTACCGTTCGGGAGGTCGATGGTCACGTCGCCAGAGCCGACGGCATGAAAATTGGCCTTCGTCGCGGACTCGAACAACTTGGGCGGAATGTCGGCGAAGTTCTCAAAGTCTTGCCGACGCGGCGAAAGGTGGCGCGTCGCGCCAGAATCGATAATCGCACGGCACCGGGGGTTTTGCGGGGTCGAAGGTAGAACTAGGTACGCCTCCCCTTCATCTTCGGACGGATCGTCGCCGGACTCTGACGCGGTTTCTAGGCCTGGCATCTCGTCGTCGTCGTCGCTATCGAGGGCGAGCCATGCGCCTTCATCGTCGGAGGCGTATTCCACAGCAACGCGAGCCGAGCCACTGGTCTGTGTGGCGGCGACTGGCGGAGGTTTGCTGCCCTGCGACTGCGGCTGAGTGTCCGTCCCGTCTGGACAGTCGCGCTGAATGTGCCCGTGCTTGTGGCACTTCCAGCAAAGAGGGTTACGGCCATTCGACTGACCGGCTGTGCCGTCAGAACGGGCACTGCGGCCACCTCGGCCGCCGCGAGAGCCACCACGCGCGGATCCGGCGATCGCGGAGTACGCTGCGTTATCGGGCTCGCTCGCGTTCGTGGTACGTTTGTCCTTCCCTTTGTCCGCAACCTTGCGCTCCCACTCGTCCAGGATGTGTCGGACGAGGGCGTCGGGAGTGATGCCGTGACTAGAGCTAGTGAGGGGGTTGTCGGACGCATTCACGAGGGAGGCAAAAGCGGGATTAGAGTTGATAAGGCTCTGCATCGCCTTTGCTGACGATAGGAAGTTGGAGGCATGGTTCGCATAGTGCGAGGGCAAGGAGCGAAGAATAGTCGAAATGTAGTCGTCGTCGGTGATCTCGACGCCACACTTCGCTAGTGTGTCCTTGCGCATGGCGAGCTCGGAGAGGAAAGCATCGAGATCGCCATTGGCAGGTACGGACATGGCCATGAAGGCCTGTCGCATAGTCGCCTGTACGAAGGCGGACTTCTGAGTGAAGTCCTTCTTCACATACGCCCACGTTTGGGCAGCCGTCATATCCTGAGCGCGAATGACGACGGCGTCGGGGAGTCGCTGGCTGACGAGGTAGCGTGCGGTCGCTTCATCGTCGTCCCACTCCTGGATTAACTTCATCTCCTCGGTCGTAGGACTCGCCGGGTTCTCTGGCATCGGGCGCACGACCGTACCATCAACGTGACCCCATCGCTTCTTCGCGCGTATAGCCTGCTCGAGGCGTACCGCGAAGATGGTCCAGTTGGCACCCTTCGGGTCCAGCTTGGGGACGTTCGACGGAAGAGAGTCGGTAGTTACTTGAGTGGACATCTTGGTACGTAATCTTGTTGGCTTATTACGAGCAGTCGGGGCTCATAACCTGTTAAGATAGTACTTGCGTGGCGCGGGACTGTACAGACGGGTCAGGCTCGCGCGGGATGGACGATGTCTGCAATATATTCACCTGTACAGACGGGTCAGGCTCGCGCGGGATGGACGATGTCTGGAGGCACCAGAATCGTCCAGGTACTCCTTATGTACCCGCGCGAGGCCTGTCTCGTCTGTACACTAGCTACCGAGACAGTCTCTGACTACCTACTGCGTACCGGACGCATGCGCGATCCGGCGCGAGAAACACACTATAGTAAGACAACACGGCGCGACAAACTGGCCGGGTTCCAGCCCGAGGTTGCCCGCTCCAACAGTACGCCAAGCCTATAGTAGTCAGGGTATGGTGTGTGCCGTTTCTCGTTTCGATGCTACTTGCTCAATGTTCGCAAACTTAGAATATGTCGCATAGCGCCTCCTTTTTCTGTGTATCCATGGACAATATGCGTCTTTCCCCTTCCTGTACGCGAGACAGCCGGCTCTGCCTCGACTTTAACCTGCACACACTGTTCCCTCTCTTATGCGAGCGTTCTTCACCCGCCAGCGGGTCGCTCATAACGTCTCCGTTGTGTAGTGCCAGGCACCGCGGTGGTTTCAAAGGGCTCGCAGAAGTTCATCATGCAGATCGGAGATTACCATTCAGGTACGGTGTGGCTATCATTGCTGTGGCTCTTTCTCTCTCGAGGGGCTTGAAATAGGCAGGTCTCGACGGTATTTGCACAACTTCGCTCCTTCAGCATACTCGTACAGGGTTTTGGCGCGAGGCCATTTGCTACGCAATTTAAGCGGTCTGTCCGTGATCGAAGATCGCTTGCGGCTTATACGGCTCTTCGAGGTATTTTACCTCTTCCTCGCTCAGTTTCACATCCAACGCACCTGTATCCACCGATTGGCCTCTCGCTTTCCTTCTACCCGGGGGCGAAAAGAGGACGTACCAATGAGGTCCTTTAGTTTCTCCAGCGATGTGGAGCCCACAACCGGCGCGCTAACCGCGTCCTTCGCGAACATCCACGCGACGGCGACTTGCGCCATTGTCACGGAGTGTTTCTTCGCTATTTCTTCGACGCGACGGATGATATCTTCGGAGCCGGGTTGAGCGAGGTAGGGCGACACCCAACTGCGGGACGGTGAGCCAGGAGCAGGTGGAGAAGAGGTGACATACGGGTCACTGCCAGCGCGCAGTGTAGTATTGCCGAAGGGGCGCGCCAGATTTCCGGTAGCAAGAGGTGCCCAGGGAATTGAACCGACACCGAAGTACTATAACAGCTCAGCATAAGACTTGTTAGCGGAGTACGAAGATACCTTCAATGTGGGCATCATCTCACGCTCTTCCTCACGGTAGAGTAAATTATAGTGGTTTTGCATCGAGATAAACGGCGTCAGCTTGCTATTGATGGCGTAGTCTGCAAGTGCAAGCTGGTCGGGGAAGGTAGTAAAGATTCTATGATAGGATCTTACTCTGCATGGCATGGACTATGACTCCGTGAATAGATAACAATACAAGAGAAGGGATATTAGGGCCTACACTGCCAGGCATAGCATGAACTCATGCCGATATACCGAACCCAACCTATAAGTCGGATACTTGAGCGTGTGACGCATCGCGATCAGCGTGAAAAGCTTGTTCTACCTGCTTGTACAACATCATGTAATGCTTGCATCTGCCATCCTAAGCGTCAGCCACGCTCCTCAGATTATCAAAGGCGGAAACACGCGAACTGTCTCCTCAATCGGTGTATGTGGATCGACACGGTGACAGTGCAGCACGTCAATGTAATCAAGCTGTAACCGCTCTAGACTGTGTTTGACGCTCTCGAAGATATGTTTGCGCGAGAGACCGTGCTGGTTAACATAGCCATACTTGTCCGGATCAGCTCGGCCGAAGTAGCTCGGCTCGTTATGTGTGCGCGCGACGGTAGCCCAGACCTATTAATGAGGTAGATTTTCGGGGTAGAGAGAAAGGATAGAGGAATGAAACATACTTTGGTCATGATCACTGCGAAGAAGAATGGATAAGCGACTGTATGACTGCGTATGAGGATGGAGCGAGGCGGACCAATCTCGTCCCTTGGAAGGCCGAGTTCCTTGATTGCTTTGCCAAGGATCTTCTCCGACTCGCCATTGGAGTAGAACTGTATTCTCCCATCAGCAAGATCAAAAGACGCGCGGAAAAGGACTCGCTCACGTTAGCAGTGTCGAAGGTCTGGATACCGTTCTCGTACCTATAGAGCGCTCAGATGATATGATGTCACCGAGAACACACGCTGACATACGCAAACTTGATATGCTCGATGCCTTCTTTCTCGCCGAGGCACCATGGCATCGCTTCCGGCGAGCCATATGACATGCAGCCCAGGATGATCCTCGATACTTTCAAACCCGATTTTCCAAGACGGGCTGGAATACAATACTGTGTGGCAACCGGTCATAAATAGCGAAATGCACAAACTATATGGGACCTTGCGCTGGACATTGGGAGCATCTGACATGACGTGGGACAGGAGTAGGGACGCGTGAGAGGAGTTGATGACGATTTTTTGGGGGGCCTCGCGAAGGCGCGAGGTTTAAATAGTAGTTCGAAGGGCAGTGGATACGAACCCCCACCTAGGTCGCCCCGCATAACTATTATCGATAAATCGAGGCACGATTAGGAAATGGCCGGATCGACGGTCTCTGCTCCCTGGACTTCAACGTGCTTCAAAAGGATGTCCACGAATGTGTGAGATGCGGGAGTTACGCGCCAGCGTAAATGGCCTCTCATTTCCGAGTGTGCAATTTCCGATAATGACCATGACTGGAAGAGCCTGTCGAGCTACATGTGACTGCGTTGCCAGTACAGGATGATGAGGAAGAGCTCGGAGATTGACCCAAAGTCGGCCGCGCCGAAATATGAAGGCGTTCACTCGTGTGAATAAAATCAAGTGAGAAATAGAAGGCAAAGCTGGCCGAAGACAGTCCGTTCTGATCATTGATGCCCTTATGACGTTAGGTGAGAATAGCAGAATCACAGATCGAATACAGCTTGTAGGCCTAAATGTGTGTTAGGCTAGCGACCGCGAGTTTTGCCAACAAAGCATAGAGAACAAGAACCGTAAATGAGCCACAGCGTGAGCCTTAAACCTCGATCATAGACAGTTGTCCGCGAGATGCTTTCTGAAGTCTGGAAGAAAATCGGAGCCTAGTTCGCGTTTCTTCAACAGAAATCCGGCTGAGTTCCGACCTCGTGACTTTGATGAGCATGAGAAAGCTAGAAAGCCCCGCACGACAGCTAACGGCCTTTTAACATCTTCTGCAGCCTTAGTGACTCAGATGCATTTTTGCGCACTAAAGCGGTGTTTACGGAGTATAGGGGATTGTCCAGGGCTCGGAAGCGGAGAGTCAGGAGCGAACCGCCGACGCACGCCGGGCCGTCGGACGGGCTGTATAACTTTAGGGCCGGTTCGAGCGTGTAATGGCGAACACAGCCCGTGAGCCTTTTCAGCTCCCAAGCTCTCTCCACTACCATGCCCACCCACAAGATCCGCCATTACTCGCCGACGAAGCCGCCCAGCCTCTCTATGACCGAGAGTGAACTCGTCTGCAAGACACTCGACCACGATGCGACCGACGTACTGATCGACAAATGGCTAGAGCACAGGAACGACGCGTACTGGGACTGGTTTCTTCGCGTACGCGAACGTAGGCATTCCGCCATGCAAGCGCAGCTTGCGCGGGGGGAGCAGGTTCTTGTATGGAACAAGGGCGATTTCGTGCCCGAAAACATCTTCCTACGCACGGTTGACACCGCGCGCTTGATTCCCCTTGACCGGACATGGACGACGCATGTCTATCACCATCGTTCGATGCAGGATAGGAAGCTCTCTATGATGCCCGTAGTCTTTACTATGGTGCGTGGTCATGTGTGCCGATCGCGATGTTGCAACTGAGAGACGGGAACAGCTTCCTGAACTCATGCTCCTACGCGGCATGCACGACCACGGTTGCGACGATATATACATAATCGTCACAGACATGAAGAGAGCAGAGATGGACGCGGCGACTGCTTACTTCAAGCTCGTCTGCCAGCATACATTCGGTCAACCCGTGAAACCGAGCACGGAGCGCGAGATCTACAACCAACGTGAGCTGCTCTTGCCTGAGCTCGAGCCGCGTCGGCCAACTGTCCCATCTCCCTAGATGTGAAGCTGAAACACACACTCGAAAACCAGCGACGAACACCTTGCTTTCCGCAAATCGATCTCATCTTCCGTGCGATCCTCGCTGAGCGTCGCCCGCCTTTTATTATCCTGTTCTCGCACCAGACGACATCCTACTCCCAGATCTTCTTCACGCACCCGCTCTATGTCCCCTCCTCCGACATCTTCTTTGATTTTCCATCTGGCTGCCCAAACCCGTCGTGTACGGAAGATTGTGAGATGATACGGTTCCCTCGACGGGGGCTCGAGGGTGCGGCGGTTCTCCCACTCAAACGTGGCGTGGTGCATGGCCGGAAGAGCCCATTTAAGCGTGTGCGCGCGAAAGAGATGTGCAATTGGATCGACTGCGATATAATTTTTATGGATGACGCTCCGGAGGGGTCGGATAGGAGTACCGAGTCCGGCGACTCAGCTCAGGGCATCCGCGGGCAGGTGTGCAGCAAATGCAAGCTTGTCAAGGTGTGTCGCCATCTTCACCTTCTAACATGCCCTCTGACGACAGATATAGTATTGTTCGACGAAGTGTCAGCACGCGGACTGGGACGAACACCGGCGCATATGCGTCAGGCCAGGCGAGATTTAGCCGTAAGGCCACCCTTCGACTACACGACTACAAGGCACTTGCTTCATCACCTCCTTCCCCAACTGCCTGTATTATTCTCCCTGCGCGCACGAACCCTGCTGCTGCACCGCGCTGTCGCGTCTTTCGTCTCTAACCATACCCTTGTACAGTGTATCTTCCGCCTTGTACTGTACGGCGAATTCCACGATGTACCCGTTTCCTTCGCATCATTTCGATTTTCCTTTTCTCTCGGACATTACCTTGATGATCATTTCGTGGTTGCGCGCTCATACCTATCCCTTGAGTTTCGCAATACGCCCGTCTCGTCAGTCCCTCGTGTGCGTCTATTTTCCTGGTTGATGAGCACCTGTCTCTATAACTGGTTCACTACTGCCCTGCGACGCCTGGACTTATTTTAAACCCTGACGGTCTCGAAAGGAAGGCAAACTGAAGCTAGCGGTCTTCGGCCGATGTCTGGGCTATGACGGGCTTGACGCTCTTCTCAAAAACCCCCACCCGTTCCCCTCTCATTTTAACCACACCTTGTCTGCTTCGCTGACCTCACTTGGCACTTCGCATTATTTTTCGGCTGCTCTCTTCGCACACACCACTACCCGGTCCTTTATTAACTCTTCCGCTTCTTTCGCCTTCCTTACACGCAATTTTCTTCAAGTTCCGCATCGATTGTTGACCAATCGCGCCGCATCCTCGTTTAAAAACCTGTTTGATAGTCCACTCCTACCTCCGTCGGCCTCCCTGTAAGCATGGTTCCGGCCCGTTTCCCTAAAATCCCACAATCTCATCAACTCCGTAATTACAACTTGCACTGGCGACTCGGACCTGTTTAGCTTCGACAAGAGCCTCGACATCAACCACCAGAACATAAATAGGGCCGACACACCATCTTCATGGCCGCGAACTTTCATTTCGTCTGCGTGTGGGCTTTGAGCGGCTCGTTTGCGACCACGCTTCTGTCCTGACGGTACCAGCACGTGAATACAATCATGTCCCCGTGTATCATCCTACGGAACATCACTGCATCTTGGACGAGATAAAGATCAATGATTAATGGCGAGCTGGTATTAAGCGACTGAGGTTTTAAGACATTGACACAACTATCTAACGTGTGGCCTATTTATGGTTGCGTATCACATCCAACACAAACATACGGTGCTGCCGCCGCAAATCTTCGTCCTCTTCAAGCCCATCACGGTCCACGTCGCCGTGTGACCTGAAGCCCACACCAACCCTCATTGTATCGGACAGATCTTCCAGCGTCACCGCCGAAGCCCCACTACCACGCAAGCTGGTGAGTTCCGGAGGGCACTCCACCGCGAATCGATCTGCGACAACGGTTGCCGGCTCGAATAATCGCCGCTGAGCAAGCTCCACTGCTGTCGCGTGCGTGCCGCGCCGTGCTGACGGGTCGCATTCTCCGGGGACGATTGCGGACGCTGGTAGGACAAGTGGTGCGGTGCTAAGCACGAGTGCGAGAAGAGCATAAAGGGCAAGGAGGGTGGCCACCGTAAACAGTGGTGCGAGTGGGTATCGACTCAAGTTGAGGGGTGTTACGCACTCGCCACCTGTTGCTCTATCGCTCTCGAGCAGTGGCACCACCATGCTAAGCGTTGTAATGGAAAGGTTGCGAGAAAGAGCATCGATGAAAGCGTCAACGGGTAGGGTAGAGACAGGGTTTAGCAGCGCAGCTGTGAGGCTGGGATAGAAGATGTTTTGATATGATGGATCCAGAGCAGCGAGGAGCGCAGATGTTGTGTTAAAATCTGATAGTGATGTGCTGGAAAGTTCGAAGGAAGAAGTCCCATTAGAGGAGTTGTACGAGACAACCACATCGTACAAAGCGATCTCACATTCTGCAATGAAGAAGGTTAAGGGGTCTCCACCGCCATCTGGGTTATCGACTGTGGGCATTAGAACGCCATATATCCCTTGCGAGGCGAAATCGGTCGCGGAACGCGAGCCAGAAAGTGGGTCTGCGTCCGGAAAGGCGCTCTTTGGTGGGAAAAGGCTGACGCGGGCACCGGTGGGGTTGAGTTTAGAATCAAACGAATATCCGTCTTCGTTGCCGCCATTGAAGACTATGGCTCGAGTCGAGAGATTGAACTGATCGACCCTGAGGTTGATGCTCGCATCCGTGCCAGCCTCTTGTGAAGTTATCGTGATGTCGGAGCTTAAGTTGTAAGGAGGAACGAAACTAGGGCAGACACTAGCGTTCTCCGACAGCAGGCTTGTCCTACAATCAGTCGTAGGTGTACATTGGGATTGGATGCCGAATGATGGAAAAGTGAGATTATTGACACCACGGGGAGGATTAAGCGGGAGGAGGACAGCTACATCGCCGATCTCGACGGGTTGGCCAAGAGTAGTGTTGGGGATGAGGCGCCCCGCTTTTAGGCTCTGGCAGTTGCCATAAAGGTCAGCACTGGGATTGGATGTGTCTTCAGTAAGGGTTTCAGGGCCCGGACACAAGGTTGTATTGATTTTGTATCCAACTGAGGGCAAGAGCAAGGGATTTAACGGTGATGTCGCGTTGAATGGAACGGCGCTAGAAACGGCATGCAGCCACAGGTCGGAGAGGCTGGGTTCATCAAGTGAATATGCTATACTGACAGCACACAGCGAAAGACTCACGTTAGCGCGAGGTTAATGAGAACGAAGCAGACGACGCCTCCCAGGGCAAGCGGTAGCATAGCAGGGACACCGGCTTTATTCTTGCGACCAATTATCAAGTGCTTTACAGCAGCATACACGTTCAGAAGGCCGGATTGACTACACAACTCAAAGAGGAGGCCGTATTGCTGAGGAGTCGGTAACGCCCGTGTGTTCTCTAGGTGCTGGTTTCGGATCCAAAGGTATGCAAGCCAATAGCCAAAGACGGCAAGGACGAATGGTGTCGCGAAAGATACAACGTGGACCTATAGCATTGACATCAGCTTCGACGTATGCCTGGCCTGACAATGAAAGGTACTTACAGCAACAGATGATATAATCAGCACATACAGAGTCGTTCCAGACTGCCCAGCTTCGCCTGCGAAAGAGGTTATCAGGGGTAATAAGCCGTTGCTTTGCAGTCGCTCGTCTGCGACAACGGCTCCTGAGAAGGGTGTAGATGCCGACAGAGCACTTGGGGAGATCCGCCGGGAGAATGGCCATGCGAGCAGCGCGGCGGCAAGACCGCCCACCACTAAGCATGTAATGAGCGCGGGAAGGACGGGGAGTATCCCAATGCACCGCGATTTGGAGGCTCGTAGTGTGAAATCGAAAGAGATGAACGGCGGCATCGTGTCTGAAGTCGAGGATTGTTGCTTGGGAAATAGAGAAACAAGTGGCACATTGTCACCGTTCCGTGAATGGTAGCGAGATGTGTCTTCCATGAGATTCGTTCGAGGAGTGCGACACGATGCCGGCATCAGCGAGGCAGCACATCTTTATACAGGGTGCACGATCCGGTTATGTTGCGATGTGGATCCATCAGCTACATTGGGTACCCGATGAAACGTGGCGATGCAGGATGAGGATTCTCCGTTCCGGATCCGGTGGTGCAGATGACAGTGTACCAGCGCCACTTGGGAGCTGGAGAGCGCGTAAAACCTGCGGTGAGGCGTGAGGCGTCAAGAGAACGTTCTACTAATAGGATGAAAACTCCAAAACAGTCGGCTCCCGAGCCCCGCACGAATTGTTTTTGCTCTGTAGGAGCTGGTGGCGCTGGCTTACGATCAAGCACGTCAGGCAAGGTCCGCGCTGCACCAAACGACAATTTTGACCGAGGTTTATGGTAAAGCGCACCGGAGAAACGTACGATAACTTGAGGCCAGTCACGCCGATGCCGAGTCTCTGTTCTAATACAGAGTGAGCATCTGCTTTCTCTCGAAGACCAAGGCCTAGATTTGTGGGGGAAAAGGGCAGAAGACGCTTCGTTATGCTGCTCATTGTGCATGCGCATGCGAACATCGTGAGACGTCCGCAGGCACGCCGCGTCAGCAACATCCGCCTCGCATCTCATTCTCCCTCCACTTCCCACCTCCTTTCCCAGCGTTAACAGCTAGCTCGCTCTAGCCTTGCTTATTAAATATCACTCACCCAAGGCCATTCTTTTCCCGCCGATGTCCGGCCATCGGCATGAACACCATTACGACGTAGCATCCCAGATCGTGCAGCGACTGCAGAGCTGACGTAAATAAGATTTCTCCGTACCAACGAAATTCTTCGTACCAGGAGCCCGAAAATGAAAGTGCGTGGTTTTTATATTTATGTTTCCCACAACGCACTTGGCTTGTACTATTGCTCGTCTGCGCGTTGAGAAGGGTTGAGAGAGCGGGGTTCCGCGAGATGGAGGTAATTGGCGGTTTCCTCATTCTAGCATCCTCCAGTAAGCTGTCATCCTTTTCTGTGCTCGTACTCGGCCGCCTGTGTTTCCACGGCTCCTCGTCTAGACGGAGGGTGCTTATGGCGAGTGCCCATACGGGATGAACAGATTCCTGGTTCGCGTGCGCAAATACATACCCATGTAGCAATTACCCATACCCCCTTTGCCTTCACTTCTCTTGGATTACTTTTTTTTCCTACTCAGCCTTGCTTAAGCTCCGTTCCAGCAAGCGCTTACTATCGTTTATCGTCGGCTTCTTTGTCAATGACTTTACTCTTACTACTTGCAATTTCGGCTGCTCTCAGCATACAACGCAAGGCTTCGTAAGTTTCGTATGTCTCAGAGTTCGAACTTTGTCACTTTCCTTTCGTTCACACTGCACTAAATTACAAACATCTTCTCGGGTCCGGAATCATTGTGGAGCGGGTCGAAGGAACTGCAGACAGGTACGGTACGACGATGGCACAAGTCGCGCGAGTGCGAATACTCTATCCGTGAAAGATCCCGTGTGAGCACTGATCGTAGGCACAACGTCAATACAGGGGCTGAAGGATATCAGTGTTGCGCTCCTCTTGTCTGTGCTCTTAAGTGCGGTATACGCGCACGCCTGAAAGATTTTGAACGTGAGCGTTAGACGTGAACTGGGCGATGAGGAAGTGGAATGCCTTGAGGAACTGTATCAGCCGTAGGAAATTATCGGCTAACAGCATAGTAGCAAAGTAGGATAACAGGTTGTCTGGGTGGGGGAATGGATCCCCTCATCGTTTGCGAAACGGGCTGGGGGCTAAGCCACGATCAACGCTCACAGTCCGGACACTGCAATTAGAAGGCTATCCATCCTCGTGTGCACAGTTTGAGCATGAAAGAACGCTACAGTATTGCTGCTGCAAGAATCCATTCACTTAACCCTGGCGATACAGTCTACACTAATAGCGACGGATGTTCTCAGTCACTCTATCTCTGCCACTCGTTCAGGACCTCCGGCAAGTTGAGGAAGTCTGTGCGGCCCCTGCGGAAGTCTGAACCAGTGTTCAGTTGCACAGACTCGGCTAGAGAGAGCGATGGTAACACATACCATCGGTAATTGCAGTGATGTTGTCACGCATGAGCTGCAGGATTTGCAGAGATTTCGTGGAAAACCGAGGCCAGTTTCCTTTAGCTCCTGGATCAAATATGATCCCATTAAAACAAGAAAGAGACTCACCTCCAGGGTTGAGGTCATTCACGAAGCTAATGTAGAAGTCCAGGAACGCATTAGCGAATTCGAGTTCGACGTCAGGAGCTGGGAGAGGGTTTCCGAACAGCAGCGGCAGCTCGGTAGCGTGGGCCACTACTCGCATCAGCATGGATGTCTTCAAGGTGGCATTACGAGAGCACACCTCCAAGCCTCGGGTCGTTTCCAGGGATGGGCTCACGGAAGTGGTACACGAACGTGGGCTGGTGCTGAGAGGCGACGTCGACGAAGCGTCTGCGCGCGGCAAGGAACATGTGGTCACCGTACCACGCCGACGTACGATCGAAGAGCGAGTCGCCGGTGCTGTGCGGGAGCAGCTCTGTGTTGGCCGGATACAGCTCGTGGATAGTACTGAGAACGTCGGGCGTAATGAGGGATTCAGTGATTACAGACGCTTTGATAAACTCGTCCATGCTCGCGAGCTCCGCAGACCCCGTGACGTTAAGATTGAGGAGGGAATCGCTAAATGTCGCACCCTCATTCAACTGTGTGCCAAGAACGGACGTCAGATGCGGACGATAAACTTTCACGAGAAGCAAACGTTTGTTCCAATGATGATCGGAATGTGCAGGAAGTCGCCAGCAGCGATCCTGGTCGACGCTCTTACGGGAAGAAAGCTGCCCGGAGCGATGGTCGGCTCCCAGAATTGATTGTTCAGTGTTTCTGAAACAAACGCATTGCTGACGTTTGCCAGAGTCTGCACGAAAGTCATGAATGACCGCAAAGAGTCTCTGAACAAGCTTTCTACCTCAAAAGGCACTTCTTGCAGGCATGCGAAAGCAGATTCGTTCGCGGGACACCCGGTGCCTTTGAGAATAACGTCGAAGGCTTTTCCCGGGGCGTCAAACGCTTCCGGAGGTGGAGAGTTCTTGCTGCGATAGACTTAGATGGCAGCGAAAGTTGCATATGACGACGCACAATGGCCCGACTTCCGAGTCCATAATGGCTCCGCGGAAGAGCGTCTGAGAAGTCGGGTATACTATGTGAGACAAAACGCTGCCTGCGCCGGCCGACTTCGAACGAATTGCTGATCAGTTGAATGTTAATTGTAAGCCGCGGATACAGAACCTGTCCCCATATCGTAACTTTCTCCGGATCTCCACCGAATGCGGCGATATTTTCCTGTACGAACTCCAGAGCCGCCACTTGGTCTTTCAGACCGTTATTCAGGTCTTCCACAGCCACGAACTTGCTCGCTAGCTGCGCACGGATGCTGTTCAGCTTCGGCGGGTATAGACGCACGAACGACGCTCACGAAACCGAAGGTATTCACGCGATAGTTGCTGCGCGGTATGTTCAGCATTGAATAAGTGCGCAGTCGCACCGTGAACACTCACATCGATACGAATATGAGCGGCTTTCCGATCGCAAGACTCCGAGTGACAAAACCTTTGCTCAGTTATGTGGACGACGCTGATCGAAAGGCGCCAACCACGTACGCGTTCCATCAAGCTCTGCCATTGACGCGGCACTGGTGGATTTGATAAGTAAAGGGCGAAGACGGAGATAGCGGCATGCAGCGAACCCAGTATTGTACACTCCGCCCTGAGAACTGCATTAGGAAAAGCCACGTCGAATAGCTGGGCTTGTTACGCACATACATCCAGACAATGACAGGAAGCTTATCCCTCGCAGTCGCGTTCAACGGGCGCCAAACCTTTACCCAATCAGACACTCAGCAAGGAAATCTAGCGATGGAGGGGGCGTACGTTGAGTCTTAAACAGTCCTCTCCCATTGGCGCCCCAAGGCTGGCGACCGAACCAGGCTGTGGGCATGCATCGCCGAACTGAAGGGCATCCTGCACACTGCTAAGTGGCGTTGTGATCTTCTTCGGTGCTTTGAAGCGCAGTTTTCCAACGGGTGCTTGTGCAAAAGGAATACCGAGAAAGCGATCGGTCCCGTTGAAGACGGAGCCTCGGAAGGTGCCTACGTTAAGTCTGACTTGGGGTCCATCCGCCTGAGCTGAAACAAGGCTTGAAAGGATGAGGAACAAGCACCGGAGGGCAAGACTGTACATCTCGAAGAGGGGGGCATGTACGCGAAGCTGCAGATGGGACAAGGCGACCCTTACCTGTTTTAAAGCTTAGTAACGAAGTTAGACGAGGTAACCAGTGGCTTGTGGGATGGCGGACGGGAACCCGTCGAGCTGCGAATTTAGAACGGCGCGCACACGATCGACAACGGCGCGCAGGGGAGGGTCATATTTGCTCACGAAAACGGAAGCGCGATACTCAGCAGCCAAGAAAGCTTGAACATGGTGGAGTTAAAGTAGTATCTGGCGATATTTCAGTCTTAATTTCAGTAGGTTGTCTTGGCTGCGTGGGCCTGTCCTTGTACGTCTGTGATATACGCATACACCAACTTGTCTTGAAACTGGATGATCACGGATGATCACCGCTTATACACCTAAAAGCGACTGAGAAATACTTGTCTGAGGGAGGGCCGGGCGACCGGCAACCGGTCAGGTGAAGACAGCGGTGAGAGTCACTGTCCTAGAAGCGCCGGACAAATAAGATACCGAGAACGCCTGCCAGGAACAGGACCACATGGGAATGCGCCAGTCTAGATAGCGGCATCAGAACATGGACGAGAATATATAGAAGAAGACGTTCCCTTTACGCTTCGTTTGCTCTCGACAACGCCGATTTACTCCGCGGCTGCACCTTGTCACGTACGGTACTGCGCCCGAGTCGGACGGTGCTCGAGTGATGAGCTAGAAGCGACGCTGAACATATAGGATCGGCATGCAGTTCTCTGTTGGGCGGTCACGTCAGCTGAATTCGGTTTGTGAGTACCAATAAGTTAGCCCGCTTAAGACGAGAGCGAAAAGAGCTGGAAGTAGAGTAAGTTGAGACAATTCGGAGGATCTTCGTCAGCAAACTTATTGTGAATACGTTTGTGGCATTATAATGGGGGTGGCGACGAGGACGCTCCGAGGCTCGCTCTGCACCCGCGGGCCGCGGCGGGGAGAAACGTCATTGCCCGGGCTTTCCCGAGACTCCCCCGCTTGACCCTTCGGGCCGCCTCCGCTTTCTTTGCTCACATGCTCAGGTCGCCTATGTTCAACCTGCAGCA
Organism: Vararia minispora EC-137; assembly: GCA_022160365.1. Classification (NCBI taxonomy): domain Eukaryota; kingdom Fungi; phylum Basidiomycota; class Agaricomycetes; order Russulales; family Lachnocladiaceae; genus Vararia; species Vararia minispora. Next base: position 96,713 of record MU273527.1, read on the forward strand.
TAGCACTCGCCTTTCTCTAGTTTCCACATATTTCTAGAGAATTGCAACCCTTTGATCAATGCAGGCTGCGTTTAATCCAGGCCTCTCCCAGCAACCGGCAGGAAATACTATCCCCCGCGATCGACCGCGCCCCTTAGCGGACCGCACATCCCCCCCGCCTCGTCATGCATGGTCATGAGACGGATTCACGTTTGCCTTCGCCTTCGCCTCCCACTTCGGAGGACATGTGGTACTGAAGACCATGAGACTATTACGGTCGTGATGCGCCATGCACGGGGATCATCAAGGAGATTCCTCGTACTGGTATAAAGTCTTGGTGATGAGCGACCCCGGCTCTGGCGCACCCAACATGCACTTTACGACGGAGAGTAATAGCGGCCGTAGTGGGTGGTCGTGGTTTACTCGCACTGCGTTGGCGGCCGTCGCGACTACAACTATCCTCGCACCGATGGCAATGGCGCGAGGTCCAACGCTTGGTTTGTCAGGCGATGGACCGAACGGGCTCTTCGCTCGGGACTACTCCTCTCTTGTCGCGCGTGCTGAGGACGCGTCCAGCCTCCTTGATAACGGTCGGACGACGGAGGTGCAGTGGGACGAGTACAGCCTCCTTTTGCGCGGGCAGCGCATATTCCTTTGGTGCGTGACGACGCCAGTCTAACCGAACTCACAGACTGACACGGCCTTCGTTAGGTCCGGAGAGTTTCACACATACCGTCTTCCCGTCCCCGACCTCTGGCTGGATGTCCTCCAAAAGGCCAAAGCTGCTGGCCTGAATGCCGTCAGCGTTTATACGCACTGGGGCCAGATCAACCCTTCGCCCGGCGTCATAGACTTCGACGGCTTCCGTGCGCTAGCACCCCTTTATGAAGCCGCGCGTAAGGCTGGTATCTTTATCGTCCTTCGTCCCGGCCCGTACATCAATGCGGAGACGACAGCGGGAGGTATTGCTCATTGGGTGACCTCGCAAGTCGCTGGCAACTTGCGCACCAATGCCACGGACTATTTCAAGTCCTGGCAAGATTACATCCACGGCATTATCGACGAGACGTCTTCCTTCCAGATTACGGCGGATGGTCCTGTCATTGGTATGTTTTCCTTTCCTGGCGCGTGGTAAAAATAAACGAGGATGCGTACCACAGCTGTGCAGATCGACAATGAGTACTCCCAAAACTCTCGGACGGCTCCGTATTTCCAGGCGCTCGAAGACGTGTATCACAACTCGTCCATCGTTGTTCCATTGACTTACAACGATCCGGGGGAGGGCAAGAACTTCGTCAACGGCACGGTCTGCTGCGTCTCCTCGGTCTTTAGCTCGTGTCTAATGGCATTCCAAGGGAGCTGTTGATATTTACGGATTTGATTCTTACCCACAACTTTTTGACTGCTCTAATCCCGACAAATGGAACCCTGTTCCAACGAACTGGCACGACTATCATGAAGGTTTGCACAATCCTCTTCACTCGTATATACATCCCACAACAATGTGAAGGCACGAATCCGAGCCAGCCGCTCTATTTCCCTGAATTTCAAGGAGGCGCGTTCGATGCATGGGGTCCGACTGCGCCAGGCTACCCTAACTGTCGCGTTCTCACCGGTGCCGACTTCGTTAGTGTATTCTACAAGGCTCTCTGGGCAGCAAACGTAAAGCTCGCGAGCTTCTACATGTTCTATGGGTGTGTCTCTTTCTCTGAAATGTAGCATACACGCTTATCCTTGACTCCAGTGGCACATCGTGGGGCGCAATCCCTTTCCCGGGCGTCTACAGTGTGTTGTGCACCCATCTCATTGCAATGAGTGCTAATTACTCACACAAGCTTCCTACGATTACGGAGCTCATCTGACTGAATCACGCGATGTTACTGCTAAGTACTCCGAGCTGAAGCTACAGGGTCTCTTCCTTCGTTCTTCTCCTGACTTCTACAAGACGAACTGGATCGGGAACAGCAGCACCGGCGTCGTTAAGGTGTCCAATCCGGGCGCTCTCGTCGTCAAGTTGCAGAATCCGGACACTAATGCGACCTTCTACATCGCCCGGCACGCGGACTCGACATCAACGTAGGCACCATTCCTCCTCTTCCGCGCCGAAGATTGTTGAATGCTTCGCGCAGAGGCTCAACGATCTTCAACATTACAGTGCCAACCTCCGCGGGTACGCTCACGATCCCTCAGACGGTGTCCGGGATCGCGCTGGACGGGCGCGAGAGCAAGACCATCGTCACCGACTACACATACGGCAGCAGCGGTACCCTCCTTTACTCGACTGCTCAAATCCTATTCGCCGGCACCATCGGTACTCGCGACGTCCTCTTCCTCTACGGCACTTCTGGCCAGAGCCACGAGTTCGCGGTGAACAGCACACCTATCTCCTTCCCCACTGGTGTCAAGGGCGGGCCTGTCACCGTGGTTGATGTAGACGACTCGCTCATCCTGTTCTCCGACGTGCCAACGGCGTCGAGCTTCTTTAACCCCGTACTTGCGTCCGGTGGGCCGCTTGGAAACTACTGGGGGCTCGGCACAAATTCGAGCGTGCTCGTCGGCGGCCCGCGCTTCGTCCGCAACGCCTCGCTTAGTCCTGATGGTGCTACGCTCGCTCTCCAGGGTGACCTAAACGTCTCCGCCCCGCTCGTAGTGATCGGCCCAACTACACTTTCCGCGGTCACGTGGAATGGCGTCTCTGTTGACGGCGACACTGCTGCGGCGTCCAACATCTCGGCCGTCGGTGGCATCTTTGTTGGGCAATTGACGCTGGATAGCACGGATGATATCCAGGTGCCGGAGTTGACCGGTTGGAAATTCGCGAACAGCTTGCCAGAAGCAGCCGCGGACTTCGATGACAGCAACTTCACTCTGGCGGACCATACCAAGACCAACATTGTCCCCGGCCCAGCATTCGGTGACGGCCGTGTGCTGTACGGATGTGATTATGGCTTGTGAGCGCATCGGGTATCTCTTGCCTCCCTTGAAGTTGACATCGGTCGCAGCTGCGAGAACATCGTCCTTTGGCGCGGTCATTTCAATGCCACTGGCGGCGAGACTTCCGTCAACCTGTCCATCAACGGCGGCCAAGGTACACGAGTAAATTACCGTACAGTCCAATCCACTTACATCATTCGCAGCGTTCGCAGCCAGCGTCTTCCTTAACAGTGTCTTCCTCGGCACAGCGTTCGGGAAGTGAGTCACAGGATAGGATATGCTTTCAGTGTCCATAACTGATACTATGCAAGCTCGACTAACGACCGGAACGCCATTGTCGAGGTAGACCAGGTGTACAATTTCCCGGCAGGGGCTGTCACCGCAGGCGCGGACAATGTGATTACCATAGTCCAGGACAACATGGGTCTCGACGAAGCCTGTGAGGATCATCCAAACCTTTTTTTGTCTGTCAGAATTGACAATGTACGCAGCCTCCGTCGTTTCCGAGAAGTCATCACGTGGCGTTCGCGGCTTCAAACTCAACCCGTCTGGTCACTTCTCCGAATGGCGCGTTCAGGGCAAGCTCGGCGGCTACACAGAGTAAGCCTGCCCCTGTACCCTTCCCTCTGCTTTTCAGCTAATTTCCTCAGTTTCCCGGACCGCGTCCGCGGTGTCATGAACGACGGCGGCCTCTTTGGCGAGCGCGAAGGCTGGCATCTTCCCGGCTTTGACACGTCCTCTTGGGTCTCGCGCGATTTGAGCGAGGGCCTGCCGAACAAGACGGCTGGTGTCGGCTTCTTCGTTACGACCTTCGACCTCGCGCTTCCGTCTGGTTTTGACATTCTACTAAGCTTTAACTTCGACGGGAACTCGGCTGCGACAGATGTGCCGTACCGGGCGTATCTCTTCGTTAATGGGTGGATGATGGGCAAGCGTGTTGCAAACCTTGGGTGTGTTTTCCCCTCTTTACGTTCATTCCTGGCGTTAACGAATCGGCAGGCCACAAACAAAGTTCCCAGTACACCAAGGCATCCTGGAGTACAATGGCACAAAGTGCGCCCTCTTTTCTTCCGTACGCGATGTTGCGACTGACAGGGCCTCAGCACCGTTGCCGTTGCGCTTTGGGCGATGGAACCGGTAAAAATCGCACCAACACTGAATCTTACGATCGACACGATTCTCCAAGGTGGCCCGGGAGCTGTCAGCACGAACAACCCGACATGGATCGAGCTTAGGGGCTGAGTGGTCTCACGACAGGGAACGAAGCACGTGTAACGATTGTGCCCGTTGACCTATTTAATGGACTCACAGTCGCTTTTTTTCATCACTTCACCCCAAGATGGCGTCCTTTCTTCGTTCTGCGTTTGCAACGGCGTGGTACGCAAGCTGACGTTGCCTCTTCCCCTAACGTGGGAACGGTCACGTGGTTGGCGCTGACCGGTCAGCTACAGCAGCGACATATCTATAGACTGGTGTGCGTTGGAAATGAGTCTACCGGCTGTTTGTGCCTGAAATTGGGTGCCTATACCAAGCAGCTGGGACGTGCCGACCGAGGTCAAATCCGCCGTTCATGAGAAGTTTGCATCTCCGGACTACGCCAGCGTACACTGAACTCTGCCTGCATGCTGCAGATGACTGCAAAGCACTCTTGACGCTCGCCGTTGTTATATATGGTACTGTGTTCTTTGGTCAGGTGACAGGTACCGATCTAGGAGGCGAGCCCTATCTTGCACTTTTCTCTTGTGGTCTAAGATCCATGGTGTTGACCGACCTGTAGACTAGGATCTGTACAACCTTGAGATTCAAACGACACGTATGCCCTTTCTTGTCTTTCGTACGAATACCTAGCCGACAGCCCTGCAATAGTGGGAACTGAGGTTGAGTGAACATAAACAGGTGCCCGATTTTAACCCGAGTCGTCTACGTGGACTTCGCGTGTTCCTTAGAGTGGGCACATGTGGTCTCTCCTGGACAAATCACCCCTCGAAGGAAGGACTCCCATCTACGCCAATGTATTTCTCGTGATGTTTTACGAACGCTGCTTTCGACCTCGCTCCGTCCGAGTATCAGCCTCACAGCTTTTAAGTCGAAGTCAATTCTGAGATGTCCAGGTATGATATAGCACCCTAACAAATTCATGGACTACATTCTTCTGTAGCGATGGCCACCTCATCAGTTCGACCCACAGATTACGACTGCCGAGTTGGCCACGGGTGGCTCTGGGAAACCCGGCCTGAATACACCGTCAGTGGCGATACATCCCTGATCCCCCAACGGGATGGCCTCAGACTGCACGCCACCGCATCCAGGGTTGGTGTAGAACACAACAGAGCAAGGTGAACCTAACCGTCTACCGGTCAGTATCTCACCAGTATCTCACGTTTCTTTCGGGATAATGGAGGAGCTTACCGAAGTCGGTGGGCTGGAACGTGATCCCCGCCGCAGGTGAAGGGAACGTGTAGCAGTTGCCGACGGGGAACGAGCCATTGTTCGTGAATGCTCCGGAGCAGTCGCTAGTGCCCCACTCCTCGTATATGGCAAACTCGATTGGAAGGCCTGCGAACGTCATGTCAATGACGATGGCCAAGATCCCCCCGACAACGCATACGTACCGTCCGCCGCGGGGGACGCAAGTGTCGCTGAAGAGAAGAGAAGCGAGGCGAGCACGACTAAGTAGGCCGAGAGCATGTCGAATATACTCTGGAGTGTGGTTACTGTTGCGTACGGAGTCCGTGTGTTACTGTGGCCTTCATACTTCTGTACTTATACCCCACCCGCTGGTCCACTCGAGCGGAACTGTCCGGTTTAAAATTATCGAGGACTACCGCCGGCCTTACGTGTATCATGACAGAATCTATTTTTGAGACAGGGCTTAGGTCGACTTAATCAGCCGACGTGGTGGGCCAGCAACACCTACAGACCACGCTTTCCCGGATATATTGCACCGAGGACGCCTCTTCACGTCCCGTCGCATTTTTGGCTCAAGATCAGAGTATATTCCAGTACCAATCTTTCAGATGAAAAGTGTCACCCCTCTCAGAAGCACTGTTTTATTTCAGCAAACGAGGAGTGGTCTGGATAAACCGTCCTACTTCCCCACGGGACACGCAGGGTCTGTTAAAGAGGCAATGAAACGCCAAGTCCCGACCCGCTAACCCTGATAGATCTTGGACGGTCTGGATGAAGTACTCTAAGCTCCTATAGTACTCGCGACAAACGTGTTAGCCACCATTTCTTTAGCTTTAATGTAGCGCTTCACTCAAGTTCCAGCCCGCGGAGAGCGTCATTCTCTCTACTAGCAATCGCATCAAGGTTTACCGCTGTAGCTAATGCTATAAGGTCGTCGACTCATGGCCGCTTTCCTAACCTGGTCGGACGTAGAGAGACACTATTCAAAGGTGGGCCTCTTAAACCGTCGCCGAGCGCCTCTGTGAGCGGTGTCTGCATTTGCTAGACGATGCGGCGCGTTCAACAAGCGCGTACCGGACCCGCCGGCGTCCCTCCTTCGGCGGCCGCTACTAGTAATAGAAACAGAAAGTAGGCCAAGGTTTGGCTGTTGCGGATCCTACCGTCGTCGGCCCTTTCCCCTACGGCTTCACGTAGTTATGCCTATGCAGCAGCAGCATACATTCAACGTAGAAAGAAGTAGGACGGGAACATCGGTTTACCGAGTATCGGGGTACACGATCGACGTCCCCAGTCCGTGCGAGCGCCAGGACAAGCCAAACGGCGAGGAGGTCGTGAGATAATGATGTCATCCATCAACTCGACGAGCGCCTGAAATTTCTTCAAGGTTTTTATTAAATCAATGTACTGCAGTCACGCAGCCAGGCTGCGACGGATTGTCAGCAAGCGTTAAGATAGAATTTTTTTAGATACGTACCGTCCGCAGCGGGGGCAGCAGGGGCGATTGCGGACGAGAGGAGCAATGGGAGCGTGATGCAAACTTGGTCTCGGAGGACTGAGAGTAAATTCAAAGTGCACTGTGTACGGCTGTTGTAAAGCTCGCAGTGGATACTATAGCCAATACTTGATGCGCTTACCTGCTAATATGCTCTCTAGCTTTGCGCGTATGCGCCTCAATATTGTCAGCGGGGTGCAGAGTGGGCCGAATAATGATGGCGAGGGAGTATGCTCGCTCATTGTCGCCGCCGGAAAATCTTATGGCGCGCTGCATATCCGCGACATGACACGGCACCTCAGCGCTCAGCCGCTGCGAAGCATCGATATTGAAAGTGCATATTCAGCGCCGTAAGTATATCGAGGAATCTCTATCGACCTGCTGAATGGCAAAACGTGTTAGTATTACTGCTCGAAGCCCCGTCTCGACCACATCTGGCGCGAAAGGCAGAACGCGCTACACCACTTGCAATTGGAAAGGTTAGACCGGTCGAGCGCCCCAAACAAGACCGGTCATGTTCAGAATTTAGCAACTACTTAGCATTTGCGACGGCAGGGGCGGGAGATGTTTAAAATTGCATCTCCACATGACAACCCATGCCCCCTTGAAAGCGCTGCGGGACGACGGGCTTCTTCGTTTGTATGGATGCCCACCACACCGTCCATGCACTTCGTTCAAGCAGCTTGGCTCGATGATAGTCTATAGATTGTGGAGGCACTTTACGATTTAGCGCGCGCCATCCTGAAATAACTAGTCAATATTAGTACCGTCGCTCTACAACGCATACATTTACAGGCAGCGCTCGCGATCATGCGCTCGCCGGGACGCTCATGGGAACCGGAGCTCTACCGGTGTAGCATACTTCTCTGGGGTATCTGACTAAAGCGCGGCAGCAGAACTCGCGAGCCAACAGCAAATATTATACAATAAATACTCACGCAGCGTCCGCGGATCGCCGTTCGGAGAATGCCACCCTCACATATTATCGCCCACCTCGCTGATCGCAGTGTCTGTCGGCAGCGCCGGCGCAGGGAGCGGCGCATCGCCCTCGGCGTTAGGCGGGCTGAAGAAGCCGGACGCAGTCACGCCAATGGCCTGCACTCCCGCGCCCGGCGCCTTGCGTGACGTCCCACGGCCGATTGTAATTGAGCTCCGGCGCATCGTCCCGCTGACCGCGGGCTCGACGCTTATAACGGAGCGCGCACGAGCAGTACCGCCAGCACCGCCCGCTCCCGTGTGTAGCGAACGGCTACCGCCGCCCGAGAGACCGGACCGGTGGCGGGGACGGAACGTACTCGCTCCAATGGTGTGCGGGCCGCCGGCCCATGAACTTGGTGGTGCGCCCCCGCCGGGCCCGATGGGCATGACCAACATCTCGTCGTCGATGCTCTCGTCATCGTCGATACGGCTATCGCGGTTCGAGCTCGACTTTGAGAGCACGGACTGCCGGCGAAACTGCGCAAGGCGCGGGCTGGACGTTGAACTCGGCGTCCCAGGTTCTTCCTTGCGCGGTAGAAGCGCTTCGGAGCGATCCTCGACTTCGTCAAAAACCTCATAGTAGCGCTGAATGCAGAGCTTGATTATTTGTCCAAGCGTCGTGCGGCCCTCGACAGGCGCGGCGGTCGTGGGAATCGAAGAGTGCATCGTCGGCCCGTTGGGGATGGTGCACATCGCGATGTCGCGGGCGGGGGAGCTGCCAGAGACGAGGTTGGGGCAGACAACAATGGCAAGATTGTGTGCGTCCATGAGGTTGACGTTGGAACGGTTAGAGACCTCGTGCAACAGATCTGCGCCGAACATCAACACCTTGCTAACGGAGACAGGGACGAACGCACGGAGGGTATGGCTGAGAAGGATGTAGTTGCAGCGAGGGAGCAAAGGAAATAAGTGTTCGCGGATGTAGAGCACTGACGACCAGTCGTCGGGCTCGTATGTCGGCGCAGGGCAGCTGAGGATGATCGGATATACCTCTTCCGGAAATAGGGCCTCCGGGAGATCGCGGATGTACTTCTTGAGCAGGACTGCGGCGAGGTGGGGGTCGTTGAAGTTCTCCAAGGTTACGACATTACCTGACTGCCAGTGAGGAGGTTGGCGACTCGCTCAGTTTCTGACGTACCTCTGTCGTAGGCTTCTTTCACTTGCCGCAACAGAGCCGAGTTCGGCGATCGTCGGAACAAGCCCTCATCCTGTAGACCTTGGCGACGTCAACGAAATGACCAAGCGGGCAGGTCGCCAGGACAGACCCGTTTCTCGAAGGTATTGTATTGCATCCTTCACCACCCTCGGAATTCCACCTTTCTCGCCATCATAGCCCATAAGCTCGCCGAGAGGTACGCCAAACAGGTTTGATTGCGTCGGCATCAAAAGGGTAATCTCCCGTTCATGCTTCAAGTTCTCCCTAGTATACAGTCAGCGTTTCTACAGAATAGCTCATAGGGAAGCACCGTACGTACTGATAAACAGCAGGAGGGATGTCAATTTGCGTGAGCGGGACGTGATAGGCCAGCTCCGACAGCGTATCAACATATGTTATCTTGCGGAAAAACTTGGGACTGCACTTCGTCAGACACGGGCATTACAATTGGCACGAGACATACCTGATGAAAGCACCAGCCAGAGAGAACAGCACTGCAGCGAATGTGAGCTAACTAACCAGGGGGGGAAAACATTCAGAACTCGAAAGAACATTGCTGTAGTCATGGCTCCGGGACATGTTCTGGGAATACGGTACAGACAGCCAAGAAACTGAAATGACGGGGCATGGGCATACCAAGGGCGTGGGCTCGTGAAAGCGCATATTCGTGACAGGTGTTGTCCAGCTTCGCGCTAGATTGATATTGGGCACGTTACACGTGGAGTAGACGATCTCAGCCACGAGGGGCAATTACGGCATGACTCAGTGCCCTGCCGTCGTGGAAAGAACCTCCCGAGTCGCAGCGCCACGGCATAAACGAAAACAAGACTGAGGAATAGTACGCACTCTTTGAGAAGAAATTGGAGTGTACGATGAACTGAGAGCAGTCGGCGTAGGCGCAAGTATCAAACGCGCGCAACGCACCAATCTCTTCAAGTTCTTACGATATTTTCTGCTTAAACTCCGATACGCCTTCCAAACCCAGTTCCATCCGGGCGAATGCTTGTTGCCCGCCGCAAAGAACACGACAGTGTAGTCAGATTCAACTGTAGGCAATATAAGTGGCGTTTCCTTGAATCATATCAAGGACGCACCGTATAAATCGAGGTATGAGAGGATTCGGCTGGCTGGCGTGTGAGCTAAGTGACAGAGGCCAGAGGCTGTAGACGCACGTAAGCAATATATCATAGTTAACATCGTGCGCATCTGGCATTGCTGAAGCGTTGATGATGACCCTGTACCGTGTCATTGGCAAGCAATTGAACGAGGGATAGGGGAACACTACATGGGTCGGGTCCTACATAGTAACGGCGAGCATCGTGAGCGGGAACCAACAGAGAAGACATAAGGTACGCACTCGTAGTCCACCCCAGCCTGGTAAATCATCTTGCTCATCACATCCTGCAGACGCTCCTCGCTCTCACCAGTGAACCCGGCGACGGTGTCTTGCCGTCGCGACCATGGCGCGTTGAACCGCCGCTTGGCCACCGGCGACATGTGGGAGATTGGTTCAACATAAGAAGACGGGGATGAAGGTGCTTGTGTGAGAGCAGCAAGCCTTTGCTTCAGATTGAGCGGCTTTGGGGCTTTGGGCAACATTGTGGTTAGGGGCGGAGTTGTCGTCGCTGCCCTTGCCGCGTGTGACGATCATCACATCGCGAGCGGGAGCCTCATGTTCGTTCCGCCTTCACTCCATCCGCCACTCTCCCGACTAAGCGCCAAGACACCTTCACGTGAGCTCACGCATCGCGTCGAAGAAAGTTACATTGACGACGTTGCACGACATTTTCGTGAGGATGACAGCAGGGTGTGGCTGATCTCGCAATGTGACTCTACGGGGCTGACAGGCGCGCAGGTAGTTCACCGTGAACCGCTGGCTAGCTCTTGCTGAGCAGCCCCTTTGGATTCAGAAAGAGATAGGGGCTAGGTCTTTCACAATTGCATGAAGTTTAATTTCTTTTGCATCGAGGCTGACTTTCAGACTGTGCTCGCTTGTGTTCGATACGCAGAGGTTATAGACCTTGTCTTGGCTCCTCTTTCAGGCTGGGCTCTTGGAAAACATCTTCCCGAGGACTTCCCAAAGGACTATTTAAGCTCATTTGAGAACGGTTCATGTACATTGTTTGTTACTGATTGACCTGTCCGTAGGTGGCTTCGTCTCTGTTTTCACTTTGGAACCGCTTACTCTGTGGTTTCTAACGCTTACAAAGGTCGTGCTATGTGCTTCTACTGTCGACATGAACACTACTTGCGCACTGACCGGCACGGACTTCAGTGTCTCTTTCACGAGGTCTTGTGCACTATGGTAAGGGATGAAGAACTCATTCTCCACCTGAGATTGAAAATAATAAGTGCACCAGAGTCGTTCGAAGTGAAGGCCTTTCCACGGAGACAGTTTTCATTCGAGGGAACCTCTTGGGAGGAAGATCCGTGGTGCCACATCCGAGCGGCTCGTTTGGTGAGAAGCTGTAAGGAATCATATTTTTTTCCCTGTGAATTGTGAAGGCCTTGTCTTGCCGTCTGTGAATAGTCGAAACTCTGTGCTGTATTGCCGCCCATAACACTGGAGGCATGGTACCCTGGGTCCATCGAATCCAGGTCGAATCCAGGCGGATCACAGCATTTATTAGCTAAGCCTGAGTTCGGCGCGAGCATGAGGAACGCATTTAAGATGTTATCAGCATGATGCACAGCGTGGATTTCGTCAGCGCAGGATAAATACAATTTAAATGTAATCAGCTCGCTGTACCACCTGGAAATGGAAAGAGCAAAAAAAGTACATTCTAAATGGGTTCAGCTTGAAAGCTAGATTGGATACGATGTTGGCATACTTAATGTAAGCTATGTATCCAGTAGGAACAACAGGACATGTACTATTTGAATGGGCACAAGCTGCAGCCAGGGAATCCAAGGCATGCCAGTGCATGTTAACATTTCAAACAGGTTTAGCCTGTGCGCAATGGATCCAAGCTTAGTGTGCGAACGATCGCATCTCGGATACATTCAAACGGCACGCGGTGGGATCAGATTGCGCAACAGCCTGTCCGCATGCTATATGGATTCGGCCTGCGCACAGCAAACCCAGCCTGAGCACAGAAGTAGACGTCAAGACGTCTTGACGTCTTGACATCACTGACGTCAGGACACCACGCCGTCACGACGCGTCGCGACTAGCCCCTCAAGACAATATTAATCATGCTCTCGTACCCTCGTGGCAAGGTTGCTCGACACGTTTTGATTAACTGCCATGCCCACGGCCCCACTGCGCTCGTTTTACACGATAACGAACCCCCGACGCAAGTCCACGCCCGACCTGGGGATCGTGCATCGTAGGAGGTCGTCGCTCTCGATTTTTCTCGCAAAGAGCGGAAGTCACAAGTCACCACGATCAGTCGGACAGGCAGGCTAGGGCCTTCACGATCGGTGCGTTGCTGCGCCGTAGATCCTTACATTTTCACTTACAATACTCGCCAGACATGTCGATCAGGGCATAGAATCTCTTTCACTGAGACTGGAGAACGTCCCCGCGTTCACCGTCGCCACCCGCCGACATAGTGAACCCGGCGCACTTCCCGCCGCTCACATCCGCAACTGCAAGCACCCGATCCATCGTCGACGATACGAACGCCCGCCTCCTTGCGGCCGTCAAAGTTTATAGGCTTCCCCACCTGTTCGCCTCGGCTGAGCAAGTATGCGAACTTACCGGACATTGTTCGTGAGGTCCAGCAGCTCGGAACGGCACAGTCTAAGCCTCCCATATCTAGGATACCGCACCGGACATCTCTGAGACAGAGGGTGTCGTCCTGCCTTCAGCGAGCACGGATGTTCGTATAGCCGCCGCTCCTTTCGGCACTCTATATGTGATCTTGCCTGTCAAAATGTCTAGAATGATGAGTATAGCGATGACGATAGTGTACTCTCTACACGGTCGGCTGTGCGAGGGAAAACGAACGATGCTACTGGCAGAGGGGAGGTGGACAACTCGCCCCTGATTGGGGCGGACGAAGCCAGCAAACTCTTTAAATGCACGGAGAGAAGACGTGCGCGTTCCTACCTTTTTCTTCCATCCATGCTCATTAGAATGATGTAGGGCGTCATAACCGTGCTGTCTACTCTTTCCCTGCATCACGTTCATCGTCTCCCTCGTCCAAGCCACGGTCTCTCGCACTACGTCTACACCAGCTCCAGGTCGAGCTTTCATTGTTGGAGACAGAGCTCGCTGATCCTATCAATCTCTACGATGACCGCAACGAAGGACAAGTCGACTCGAGCGAGCTCATAAAGGGCCTTGTCGAAGTCAAGAGCCGCCTTGAGAAGTTGAATACCATGCGAGTGGGCCGTTCACGACTACAGAACATGCTCAAGGATGTGGAGGGCACGAATGCGCCTCTTTTCGCTCTCGATATGTAAAGCGCACCGGAAGCGCACCGGAAGCGGCCTCTGAACAACCCCCGAAGCCAAGCTCTGGCGCCGTAGGGAGTGCACGAAAGGTGGCGGAGATAGACCGAAGGCTCGGTGAGCTTGAGAAAGCCGTCGGTTCCTCTAGTGCCGCCCTAGACGAAGTGCGTGCCATAGCCCGCTCATGGGGAACCGAAGCTGATAGCTATGCCCCTGCCACTCCTCCCGCTTCTGACTCGTCTGAGTACGTAGTTGACCGTACTAACTCAGCCTCGCCATCTGGATAACATCCCTCGCCGGCTATAACTGCTTCTAACTGGCTTGGACAGACTCTCTTCGGGTAAAGACCGGCATCGCCGACAACAATCCCACCACCCGGACGGCGGCGGCGGGTCTACTCCAACCCCCTCGGCAATATATGATCAGCTTTCTCCAATCCTTACACGTCTCGTCCCAATGCTTCCTCAGATCCCACATACATCACGCGCCTCCGCACGCTCTCCACCCTGCGCACTTCCACGACTGAATTTCAACGCACAAGCGAGGGCCTCGAGGAAGACCAGCACCGCCTGCACGAGACGCTCGAAGACCTCGACCGCGCTGTTACCGGAATCGAGACGAGTTTGAAAGAGAACAGTGACGTCGTGAAGAAGAACGTCGCAGGACCAGAAAAGCGCATCCAGTCTCTTACAGAACAGCTTGATAATTTTTATCATATTGTACATCTGTTTGCGGGAGCTAGATATCTATGACCTGAATGGGTTTTGGATAGGCGAGGGATCCGGGTCGATTAATACGCTACGGTGGGTCGAGGACGTTGAGGGCAAGAAACACGAAGGAAGAGATGAAAATGCCTAAGGCACTCAGGTCGGTCGCGTGCGGGGGTATAGTAGTAAGCGGAGCCTTCAAGGCGAAAGAGGTGCGAGAGCGTTAGGCGGCCGCGGCGGAGGAGGAAGAAGTCGGCGGTCGTGATGCACATCATCGGCGCGAGGAAGACCAAAAAGACGGGAGCACGGTCAGGAAGGTCGCTGCGCCAGCGTCGAGCTGCCATGGCTGCACGATCTATGCCGGGAGCTGCTGGGCAGGTCAGGAGGTGCGTGCGGAGAGGGAAGAGGGGGGACGCACAAAGGTGAGGATCGCACCGCGGCGGATGTTGATGTACCACGGAAACATCCCCACGAGGTCGATGTTTCCCATCGCACGTTCTGGAAGCTCACGCCGTACGCCAGTAGTGCGCTGGCGGCGATGCGCGCACGCGGGGCCGAAGGCGCCGTCAGCGAGGACGAGGATGATGGCGAGGGTATGCTTAATGTAAATAGGAAGCCATGTCTATAGATATATTTTAGACGGAAAAATGCATAAATCACATTGTGAACAAGCATGGAATGTCCAGATTTGAGGAGCACGAAATACATATCATGACATACGACAGAGTTTGGAACGAGGATGGGATGCATCCTAAGCTTGACCAGACTGACGGCTCTGGATGGCTGCTATACCGAACGCGATGCTCCCAATCAGGACGGTAACGACCGCCAATCCAAGCAAGATGTGCTTCCCGTCGCGAGTCTAAGGAAGAGGTAAGTAGAGGATCGAGAAAATGCATAGCAACGCACCAAGGGGAGAGAACCCCCACACCTCCCGCACCCTTCCCACGACACATTCATCCGCACTCGGTTATCCACTTGTGCGGGCGTATCTGTCGAGTTTGCCACGTCTCCTCCCGAACTCATGGAGGGGCCGGCAGTCGGAGGCGACGGTCCCGATGAGCCTGCAGATGTCGCGGACGCTTGTTCGTCCACTCAGTGTCCACTCCCAAGGACGCCTGCACAACCACGCTGTCTCCTCCCTGGGTTACGGGCTGCTCAAGTTACTGCGACGTCGACATCCCTTCGGGTAACGCGCGGTTCGGTCCAGTCGTGGACGAGAACACCCTGCGACGGAAATCCCGTATCCTCCACTGTTTCCTCGACGAGGACTACGTGACAGCCTGCTGACAAAGACCTTAGCCGCATGCTCGAAGGACGCGAGAAGCGTCGTTCACAAGACGTGCTAGGAGTGGTCGAGCAGCGCAGTCGTAGACGAGAAACTCATCTTTCAGTCATCGTCGACTTGCCTTTGCGTACTATGAGTTCCTTGTACTCATTCTTGTCGCTGTTGATGAAAGCATAGGCCTTCCGTGTACAAAAATTTCAACCTCATTGTGGATTCTGACTCTTCATTTTGACGCTTTCCTTTATCTTGACGTCTTTCTTTGTCTTGCCGATCAAGCAGTGCTCGAAAGCAACAGCTTGTTGTAAAAACACATCTGTAAGCAGCTACCTCTTTCCTCTCTTCCTGTGACGTTCCCGCATACCCCTTCCTTGTTCCCCTGTATTCTACCCATGCAATCCATCGGCGGCTGTGTTCCTGGCCAGTTAGATGCATCACAGCCATCTCGCGTCCTACGTCATCCTGACGCGTGTTTGGAATTCATGGACGCGACTGCATTGCCTGTAAGCCTCGGTGCTTCTGTGGCAGGCCGACGCATCGTCTTTGAGTTTCTTCCTGGTGATACATGTGGCACCTGGCGGCTTGTACCCCAGCCAACCTTCGTAAACGGTGCGGATAGTGAAGGCCCATTGCCGTGGCCGCGGACAATCTCGATATGCGGGTCCGTGCCATCCATTCTCCTCTAGATACGGGAAATAACCGCTGCATAACAGAAAGTGGCTCTCTTGCTCCAGAGAGCAATGGGACATTTACAAAATGGACGATACATATGAATGCATCGTCACTCCGGCCTTCGCTCGCGTCATTCGTCGGGCGGGGAATGCTCGCGTCCCAACGCCTTCGGACAAGCCCATCTTACGCACTGCTAACAATTTGGATCCTAAAATGATGGCTCAGAATGTCCCCAAAGACAATGACCCCGCACAGCAGCACGAGTTAATAGAAGATGGAGGCCTAGAACAGAACATAGCCAAGCTCGACACACGTAGGTCCCAAATTAAGGAAGACAGTGCTCGCCGGTCAGAGAGTGCAGGGGAAAAGCGGGTGCAGGTGGAGCCAAGTGCACAGACAGCGCGGGTCGAAAACAGTAGGGAGGAGGCTGGTCGAGAGACACGAGAGGAGGCGAGGGATGCAACTGCGGCCAAGCTAGAGCTCAAGCAAGTGGAGGATGCAGTCGAGCGCGAGCGAGCGAAGGCAACTGGGACCAGAACGGAAGCCACGCATGCCACGAATGAGGCCTGTCAGGTCCGCCGGCTCTCGGAGGCAAAGAAGGACGAGGCCGATCGCGATGCAAAGGAAGCGGCGGACGCCACAGAGGCGGCCAAGCTGGAACTCAAGCAGGCGACGGAGGATGCGATTGAGTGCGATCAACTCGCCCAGAAGGCACGAGCAAATGCGACGGAGAGCAGAGCGGAGGCGACGCGCACCAGGGAAGAAGCCCGTCATGTCCACCAGCTCGCGAAGGCAAAAAAGGACGAGGCTGATCACGATGCAAAGGAGGCGGCTGACGACACGAAGACGGCCAAGCTGGAGCTGAAGCGGGCGACAGAGGACGCGATCGATTGCGACAGACTCGCCCAGCTGGTACAAGCGAAGGCTGCGGAGGGCAGAGTGGAGGCGACGTGCACCAGGGAAGAAGCCCGTCATGTCCGCCAGCTCGCGAAGACGAAAAAGGATGAGGCTGATCGCGATGCAAAGGAAGTGGCTGACGACGCGAAGGCGGCCAAGCTGGAGCTGAAGCGGGCGACAGAGGACGCGATCGAATGCGACAGACTCGCCCAGCTGGTACAAGCGAAGGCTACGGAAGGCAGAGCGGAGGCAGCGCGCACCAGGGAGGAAGCCCGTCATGTCCGCCAGCTCGCGAAAACAAAAAAGGACGAGGCTGATCGCGATGCAAAGGAAGCGGCGAATGACGCAGAGGTGGCCAAACAGGACTTGAAGCAAGCGGCAGGCGACGTAGCCCAGTATGATTTGTCCATACAGCAAGCACGAGTAAAATCAGCGCTGTTCAAGGACGAGGCACGTCAGATTCGCGAAGACTCGGCGCGTCAAGTACGACACGCCAAAGATGAAGCAGAACGGGAGGCGCGGGATGCGGAGGCAGCCGCATGGGAGCTAGAGGAAGCGAAAGCCGACACGAAAGAAGTTTACCTGGAGATTGAGCAGACGAAGATTAGCACGCAAGATTCGAGGGCGGAGACGGCGCGGCAAAAGGAAGAAGCACGCAAGATTCGATCAAGTTCGAAGACCATGGAGGAGGACGTCAACCGAGATGCAGAGGCAGCGACGAGCGAAGCTGAAGCGGCCCAGCAGGAGCTCGAGCAAGCGGAGGCCGAACAAGCCGAAGTTAACGCCAGTTCCAAGCGTATACGAGACCAGACGTTGGAATACAGGAGAAAGAAGGTACAAGCGAAACGATCGACACAAAGGATCCGACAAGATATCAGGCGCCGAATGGATGAAGTAAACCGCGAAGCAGCAGCAGCAGCGAAAAATGCGGATGCGGCTACGCAGGAGCTAGAGCGGGCCGAGGACAATATGAAAAGGGAGGAAGACTCAATGGTACAGAAGAAAGACCAAGCGAGGAGGGATAGGGAGCAAGCTGCTCAGGACCGGGAGCACGCTCATCGAATCAGGAAAGAATCGATGGGCCGAGCCGAGGAGATGCAAAGACAGGTCGAGGAAGCGGAGAACGACGCAGAGCAAGCCAGGCAGGACCTCAATCAAGAAAGGGAAAACGCAATCAAAGTCGACAAAGACACGGAAGAGATGCGAAGGCAGGCGGAGAAGTTGAGGGAAGGGATGAAACAGACGGCGCGTGAAGTTCAGCAGCTCCGGCAAGACTCTGCTAGACGTGCCAAGACGATTGCAGTGGAAGAGGGAGAGTTAGAGCGTAAACGCCAAAGCCTCCAGCGGGACATGATTGTAGCCCAAGCTCACGCAGAAAAAATCAGCCAGCTCATCGACGAGGCGCGACCGGGCTCTTCGATTCTCGAGAAAATTCGTGCCCTGGAACACGACTTAAGCTCTTGGGAACGGGAGTTTAAGATGCTCCGGGAACGAGGTGTGCAGTACTTACGGACGCTCAAGTGGATGCTCAAGCCGGCCGGGCTGTCCTCTCTTCGAAAACATAGGTGGGAGGAGACGGACCCGCTCCCTACAGGTCAGATTCTTCACTCTATGCCATAAACGATGTTACTGAATTTTTATGCAGATGGAGAGCCGGAAAACATGGATATTGACCTCGTCGCATGTGGGCAGGGGCTTGCTCTGAGCCCCGACAAGACTGACCGCCAACATATCGAACCAAGTTCTAAGCGTCAATACATAAGACTCGTCCAAGCCGTTCGCCGCCCTCACACTCCAATAGCCCTAAAACTCCACTTCTCTGCGCGGCAAGTGCGGTACGTTGTGCAGAGGCAACGGAAGAAAGAGCCCCTTTTTCATCCTCCGCACTGGACCCGCGGCTGGGGTTTCTGGATGTACATTCTTCCCTTCAACATCCGTGCTCCAGACGCTGAGTTTTACGGAGCCTACCGTGCTGAGAACGCCGGATGGAAATATTTCTGGCGCAGGATCCAGGCGAACTCCGAGGTTGGCCGTCTTGCCGATCTCCTCCGTCGCGTGGAGGAGTCTCGCGACGCCAGTGATACATGTGTCATGGAGGAGGCCGATGGTCCAGAAGAAGCCCGTATTGCCGACGAGGCCAGCGTTGCCGAGGGAACTCGTACCGCCGAGGAGGCTCGCGCCGCCGGGGAGACTCAAGCCGCCGAGGAGGCTCGTGCGGCCCAGGAGGCTCGTTCCGCTGAGGAGTTTCGTGCCGCCGAGGAGGCTCATGCCGCCGAGGAGGCTCGTGCCGCTGAGGAGGCTCATGCCGCCGAAGAGGCTCGTGTCGCTGAGGAGGCACGCGTCGCAGACCAGAGGATGACAGCGCGGCGGCGTGTCGTCAATGTTCAGCGCCCAACGGAACGACCGGAAGTGCAAAAGGATTTGCTCGATGCCGCTGAGCGCTGGTACAAGACCCGCCGTCGGCTGCGCGCGGACGAAAGCTGGTCTCGATGGACTCTGCAACACAATCTTGGTGTTGATCCGGAGCATCCTGAGCAGGCTAAGTACGCTTGGACGTGCTTCTTGGAGCTCAAGAATCAGTGGAAGCTCTTTGACGCACAACGCGGATTCCAACAAGTCAACTCGCCAATTGCATCCAAATTCGGCCTTGACGACGTACCGTGGCCGACCATTGTCCCGTTGTCCAGACGGAACTCGACGAGTATAGACGAAGAAAGCTTCAAAGCTTTCCTCCGCATCGTTCCCCGGTTCATTCCCCTTGCTTCTGCCAAGAAAGAGGTTAAGGAATGGTTCCTCTTGTTCCATCCGGATCAGTGGATATCAAGACACAGATATGATTGGTTTGTACCTACCGTGCACGATGACGTGAAGGCCCTCGTATGGAAGGTATCGGGATGGGTAGGAGGGGCTCAAAGCGGCGGGATCGAGAGTGTGTACTCTCGATCTTGAAGGGCTCAATCCGATGAGATTGACGGGAGAGTATATATACGAGGGATATCATGTATATCGACACCTGTGAAAACGTTCAGGGCTCGGCAATTGTATCTGGACAAAGAAGACCAACTGATCTTCGGGTTCCGACGAATTTAAGAGCATGAATATTGAATCGTCACCGCTAGACAATATCCCTTCCGTATCGCGTACCGCCTTACATGGTATCCCGGAGCCGGAGCATGAGCCGATGCTGAACGAGTCCGCTGAGTCTTGCCGGACAGGCCCTCGTTCATATAACCTTCAACGTGAATGTGCATATCGTGATGAGCGGTGTTCCCAGGGGAGCTTTCGCGACTTTAAGAGTAGTTTCTTACCAAACTACTCCGTAAAAAATAGGTATATCCTTCGAACTGCGCTCTCCTATCGGGAGCACGAAATACTCCATCGAAATTTAAGGCTCTATGTCGTGCTCCTGTCAGTATAAAAATCCGGGAGCTCAGTGTATTACAAAGCGCGAATGTACCTGCAAAGAAGAAAATCAGCATTCAGAGATTAAGCGGCAGAGGCGAAGAGACGTGAGGACAGACAACCGTGACAGGAATCGCGGCTATGCGTCGCGCCTAAACGATCGTCTCGCTGGTGGGACGTTCATCCCGGTCCTGACGGAGGTCAACTCCGTTGCTCCTCTTGCGATCTAGCTCATGAGGGACACAAGAGCTGTACGCCCGATCAGTCCGTTCAACCATCGGCACTTACTACCTAGCTAAACATGATTTGGAGTGTGTGGCGACCAGCAAAGCGACAGCGTGAGCAGGAGACGTCTGCACAACGGCCGGAGTTTGCCCATTTCACACGCCTCCGAAATCACGATGTACTCACAAAGAAATACGTTTATTTTGCGAACGCGAGGTCAGATGTGCGATAGATAACAAGCGGTATATACGGCGACAGCGATAGGTGTACGGAAAGACCGAGAGACGACAACTAAATATGCGACAGCGAAAATTGTGCGTATCGTACAGGCACATAGGCCGAATTCCCGTGCCAGCGTATGAAGCTTACCTGTTCAGAAGAGAGCCGCTCCCTCGCCAGTCGCGCGCGCCAGATTACCATCTTCGAAAACCAGGTACAGGGCTTTGCAAGCCCGATGAATTGCTGCGCGCAACAAGTAATGGTGGAACTTACCAGACGGGTCGACCGAGTGCCTCATGGCTGCCCGGTACATGCTACGTGTGCCGAGACTTGAGCGCACGCCGGGAAGCAGGGGATCACCTTGAGCAGGAGGGGATACGACGTCGGCGAGCAAAGACACTAGGCTCATCTAAATCAGTGTGGGTCGGACATGTACCATAATCGCGCACTAAGTTCCCGGCCGTCGGGGCCGTCTGCTTGTCCATCCTGCACGGCGACTCCGGCGTGTTCTGCGCCCGAACCGGGATGCGCGACGGGAAGTCGGGCAAGGGGTCGTGCGGGCAAGGGGCGCACACCACGAGGTCGAGAGGGAGGGCGAGGTAGAGGACGGCCGCGGAAGTGAGATCGTACGTCTGCGCCCGACGTTTGACCTTCTCGCAAGGGTATATGGGCGTTCTGGAACGCCGGGAGGAAGCAAGGAGGACGTACCGTGTGGGCGCACCGCTGCGCTGTCTCCCCGTTCCCCTTCCCTTCCGCTCCCGCCCTCTCCTACTCCGATCGTCTCGATCCTCGCCCCAGGCGAGTGGTCGAGCGTCGCCCTCTCCACTCCCGCGCACCAGACCGGGTCGGGGTTCTTGATCCCCATCGAGAACATCGAGCGGCGATCGGTGTCGGGCCCGCCGATGTCGATCGTCGCTCGACGGATGTCGAGTACGTCCTCCGTCCCTTCCTCTGCGGCAGACTCCCTGCGCGCGCGCGGGGGGCGACGTTGCATCACACGAGACCGCCTCATGAGGAACCCGAGTCGAGATTTCAGGTCTGCAGAGGCTGTCAGCAAATCCGATCAACAGGGAAGACGAACGACGATCCGAACTCACTCGACCACTTGAATCGGCCAGCGCCCTCGTTGGCGGCGCGGCTCGTCGGGGTGCCCGTCCGGCGCCTAGAGACGGTAAGCAGTGACCACAGATGGACCATGGCAATTTGGAGAGCAATCAGTGAGCTATGAAGTGAACTCGTCTTTGCGCGTGCGCAAAGACGACCGGTCGCTGCAGCCGCACGCGGCTGGCGCCTCCCACGCGAGCCGCGATCCCGCCACGCGAGCCGCGAGCCGCGAGCGAACCACGCGAGCGCCTTGGCGAGCTCCCGATGCGTCCATCACGTGTGCGCGGCTGGCTCCAAGCCTCACGGTCCATCTATTCTGTCACGCAAGGGAGCAGCCGCATTGCCTTGCATTTTCACGGTACGCTGAGCATTTTTCACAGTATATATATTATCTAGAAGGCTGCGGTCAGCGAACAAACGGGCTGGGCGAGAGGACCTGGTCGCACCTGATGTAGCGTAGACGTGTGCGGTAGCATCCCTCGCGCTTACAATCCCTGTCCCCCACTCCCTCTGCATCCTTGTGCCCGCCCGCCTTGAAATAATCTCATAAGAGTTGGTCAGCTTGTCAAACGACGGGGGGACAGCAGCGGGAAGAGGGGGACCGAAAGAGAACAGGGTGTGGGGAGAGGCGACGATTGCGGCCAAAGCGCGGGCGGGCCTGTCCTTAAAGGCGAGGCGGGAAATATGTAAGTGCATGGATAGACCCATGCGCCGATCGAATTCGAGAGGGCATGCCACATCAGCGACCGGCTAAGGCCCTTCCCACGCACGGACCATAGGATTAGCAGTACCTGAGTGGGACGTTTCTACCTCCGACGTCCAGCTAATCCGTATTATGCACCACTGACAGGTGGCACGGTGCTTTTGGATGCGACTACAGGCCTAGAGAACAGACAAGGGGGCGTATTTATAAGGATCTACCGTTAATTTAGCAGAGTAATGTAACGTACACCCTTAATAGCCCGGGTATAATGCCGCAGTGGATCGTTTTTGTGGCAGGTCCGCTGGTTTTTCTTGAGATCGTTTTAACGAATGCGAGTCTGCGTTTTAACGGTTTCTGGAAACTTGCCAGCATTTGTTTTAATGAGCGATCCTGCACGGCTGACCTTGCACACGAAGCGAATTCAAATTGCTTCTCCGTGATGTCCGTAATCCGTGATTGAACAGTCTGGGTAGGACAGCGATGGCGTATCTGCTCCAAACCGCGCACAATCTTGGCCAACGGTCACCTAACCATCAGGCCTAGGAAGAGCGGCTCTGCCCCCTGTCCTCAAGACACAAATTTCGCTTGGGGAGAAACTGAGGCTGAGTGCAAATCGGGTGGATCGCAATAGCGACAAACCAGCGGGTTGTGTTATACAGTGGTGCGAAGGCGCAAGCAGGAAAGAGACAGGAAGCAGAGAACGCGTCGAGGAAATCGGAATCGTTACGGCCCATCGCAGTAACATGTTGGGCTAATGATCTTGCATCAATTTGCGGTTGAACGAGCCGCTTTCTTGATCTGCTCACGAGCGTTACGAGTGTCGTTGCTCGCGAAGTGGAGCCGTCGGAAGTAAAACGCCGGCGATGGCGTGCTCACACTCCTTGATATCGGCATACGTTTTCCCCGAACCGAATATGCCATGTGCCCCAGGTCTAAGAAAGCAGAAGCAGCGTTACCTCCGAGCTTTCTCTGGTCCAAGTAGCCTCTGACAAGGTCCAAAATCTCACAGCCACGGTGAGCCTTGCAGATTACATGGCTAGCAGCGTAAAACAATCGAAGTGCTCGCACAGGTTTTTTCACGTCCAAAGATGAAGACACATCTTTGACGATGACTCCTGCGCTCCCCGTATGAGATCACTGAAAGAAAAAGAAGTAGTGATCGATTCTTCTTTTCTTTGCAAGTTCTTTGCATCCGTTCGACAGCTTGAGTCCTCGAGGAGTTCAGCAAGCTAAGAGGAAGCCTGAGCGTGCAACGATTGCAACCCTGGACTTGGCCACTAACCTTTACCAGGCGGTACGACCTCCCCAAAATATTC